>JAITYT010001162.1:1513091-1532135 GCA_025433975.1 Liostenogaster flavolineata
ATTTAAGCGTGAATTTAATTATGCAAACAACCGTGCGTATCACGGCGGAATACCGAGTCGCGATGAATCACGAAGAAAAATTAAAACGCACGGAGGCGAGGCGCAGCTTCTCACGTTCGAAAATTTATAGAATGACCCGAGATAAACTACGACTAGCTGACAATGCTCCGGTAAAAACAAAGGCTATAAAAACTATGGTCAAGACATTCGACGAAGATCCTTCGATTTTATTGACGAAGAATCGAGACTTTAGCAAAATTTCGATCGAAGCCAATAGAAAGAAACAGCCTATTCACAACGTCGACTCGTTCCAAGGAAGATGGACAACAAAATTTGACCAAATTCAAAGTTGCGATCGGCAGACGACTGTTCGTTCCTTACGAAACTAAAAGAAAAAGAAGGGAGAGTAAAGAGGAAGAAGGACGAAAAATAGGAGAGCGAAAGAACATTGCAGGTCGTAAGGGGATCGGCGATGAGGCAAGAGTATTCAGTTAACCGGTTTTCCATCGCTTCTGGTCCCCGGCTCGTAGAATTGTTTACCCGTCTATAAATAAATCCGGCATTTCCGACGTCGATAATACTCGGTAGCTAGGTCTCACCTGACGTAAAAGTACTCGTCCTCCTCGAAGACCTGGTCGTCGATAACGGACAGCTGTATGGTCTTCTTGGTCTCGCCAGGCTCGAAGTTCAAAGTGCCTTCGGCACTGACGTAATCGGAGCCAGCCTCGGCGGAGCCGTTCTCGGTGCGATAATCGACGGTGCAGGGCCTATTGAGATCGCCGCCAGCACGCGTGACCCCGACCTCGAACGTACCGACGTTCTCCATGACGGTGTAATGGGCGGGTTCGAAGAACACCCTCATCGCGTTCACGTGCTCTATCTCGATGCTCTCGGCCTCGGCCTTCTGCAGCTCGGCCTTAACCTCGCTCAGATCGCTCTGCGCTCTCTCGCTTATCTTCCTACTGAGATTACCGGCTCCGACCATCTTCCTCGTGGCCTGGACCCTGTAGAAGGCGCGACTCTTTGGCCCCTTACCGAGCACCTCCTCGTGCGCCATCACCTCCAGCTGCTCCAACGGCAAGGTCGGATGCTTCTTCCTCAGCTCCCTCAGCGTGTTGATGTAATCGCGACGCGTCTGCTCGAACTCGCGAGCCTCCGGCGTGTCCGCGTCCGCCAGACGCTCGACCATACCATGCAGACCGTCCTGCTGCGGCTTGATCTCCAGCTCCACCCCGCCACCTTCCGAGTCGCCTCCCGCCTCCGCCTGGACGATCACGCCTCTCTTGTTCATCCGGTAGCCCTTCTGTAGGTACTTGTAAATGAGCAAACGCCGATCGGCCACGTAGGCCGTCAGTACGGTCGCGGGGAAGAAGGAGAAGGTCAGTATACCCTCCCACACCTCGAGCACACCCGGACTCGAGACCGCGAGTATGACGTAGAGCCATACGTAAGCGAATATACTCCATGTGGCGGTAACGAAGAAGACCCTCAAGTGCTTAATCTTCCTGGTCTCGCCGTTCGGTATCACGAATACGCATAGGGAGATTATCACGAATAGATTATACGCTGCGGATCCGACGATCGTACCGGGGCCCAACTCGCCCGCCTGAAAGTTCTTCGCCCAGATCTCGATGATCGACAGGAGGATCTCGGGCGCGCTGCTACCCAACGCCATCAGCGTCAGATTCGCCACGGTCTCGTTCCATACCCGTACCACCACGATCTGCGGTTCCCTACCCTGCCGTCGTACCACCAATTCCTTCTCCTTCGACGTGATCACCTCGATCGCTGCCATAAAACGATCGCTGATTATCGACACGCCGATGAACAGATAGAGCAACAGAAAGAAATAAACCAGGCCGCGGATGATTACGTCGATCAAGTGAAGATTCTCCACCGGATGCCATACCGGTATCATCAGACCTGGCTCGCAACGGACCGAGTAATTCCCTGACATTTCACCACCCTTTCGTCTTTCGAGTCCTCGTCTTTCGAGTACTCGTCTTTTTGGGAATCAATCGCCGTCGTTGCCGTTGCCGCTGTCGCCGCCACCTCCACCACTGACGCCGCCACCACCGCCGCCACCACCACTACCACCACACCGATACACTACCACTGCCGCCGCCACCACCACCACCACCACCACCACTACCGACACTGCCGCAACCGTCTACTATCGGTAGCACCAATTCTACGCGAGTATTCGAGGACGACTGGGATTGCCAACGAAGAATGCGAACGAAGGACAACGATCTTCTCGACACCGTTCGGACCTGATCCTATTTGAAATACGTATCCCGATCTCTTGACGGCTTACCCACTCCGCGCGCTTGATCGCGATCGGCGATGCTCCCTTTTATTCCGTCTTCCGTGCGATCGCGCGACCCGCATCTCCCTCCTCACGCGCAAACCTTCGATGTTAATATCTTATCGGGCGACCTTGAACGTATCTCCTTATACCCCGCCCTGCATGGTACGCGGCAGCCCCTCTCCTCTCCTTTTCTTTCTCGAATCCTCCAGTCGCTTCTACCCGCGATTCGGCCGATGCTTCTTTTCCTTCTCCTTCTTCTCTTCGGCTTCTTTCGTTTCCCCTTTGATCGGTCGCGCTCTTCCTTCCCTTATCTTCGCTAGCCTCGCCGCTATTACCCCCCCATTTTTATCTTTACCCTCTTTTCTTATATCGGCACTTTCCCTCGACGTTTTCGTACGCACGATCGAGCCGGTGGATGAAACGCGCCTGGTAGCCCTCGCAAAACGACACCCTACATAGGCATCCTAGCGCGGCTACCGAGGGAACTCACCGATACCACCGTGGCAGTGAGCTCCCATGACGAAGAGAATCCTGCCGAGCACGGAACGACAGAACCATACGTGGCCGCGTTCGAACGAACACTGAAAGAGAAGAAGGAGTAGCAGGAGGAACGCGAGAGGAAGCGAGAGGGTCAGTGGGAGAGGTAGGAAGGAAAAGAGAGGCGCTGGTGGGAGTCGCGGAGTCTCGGCCTAGCCAGACGCGGGAGACCTCGCCTTCTCTTTCTATCCCCGTCGCTCGGACGTCTCTACAACATCGTCGATGTGATAGCCTTCCTCCTATCTCCTTCCTGCTTACCTTTACCATCCTCCTTCTCTTCCACCACCTTATCCTCCTCGTCATCGTCATCGTCTTCGTTCTCTCGGTCGGTTCGTCCTCCTTGCTCGCGCTTTGGCACGAGCTTGCGGCTAGCTCCTTCCCTTTTTTCTCGGTCTTTTAGCCACTCGTTCGCTTCTCGCGCACACGCGAGCAAAGGCTAGGTCATCTCTCTTCCTCTCTCGTCCTTCCTCGTCGCGTGGACTTCCCTCTCGCTCGAAGCGTCCCTGCCAACCTCGCCGAACAACGAGGGCGCATGCGTTCCACCTATTCGTCCACCCTCTTCCTCCTCCACTCGACCGACACCCCAGCGCAGGGAGTCTCCCACCCATCCGTCCGACCGACACCTCGAGTCTAGCCGGTCTGCTTCGCCTAGACGGTGCTTCTTCCTCCTGTCCTGCTTCCGTCGTTGCTTCTACCTTTCCGCGATCTAACGGAGCTCTTCTTCCTCTTCTTGCTTCCTTCCACCGATTCTTCTTCGGAACGGTGAACAAAGCCGACGAGATGGATCGACCTCGTCGCTGATATTTATTCTGTTTTCGAGACGCTAAGATACGACGTCGTTCGATAAGCCTTCGAGGAAAGCTATAACGTTGCGTTTATATCGTTTCGCAACTTTTTATGCGGATCGATTCGGACCGGGGCCTAAATTATCATTGATATTCTTCGTAATGAAGGGGAATTTTGTAGGAAAGCGTTCTTCGAGACGAGGATTATAAGCGTCGAAGTGAATAAGGCATTTCTTAGTTTATTGCCTACGGTATAGAGGATTGTAATTTTCGAACTTTCGAGGTCGTCGATAGGTTTTCAAACGGGACTACGCATTTTTATTACGTGGTTCTAACGACGACGTAACTTTCGAGTGACTTTCTCGGTATGTTTAACTCAATTTCCTCGATAACCGAAGAGATATCGATATGCTATCGATATATAGATAGATATGGGAACATCATTTTTTTTTTCTTACTTTATGAAAAACGAGCAGATGTCGCGACAACGGGCAACTCTGACGCAGCCAAAGGTTTAACGCTTGCAAGTTTCCGCGATTGCCATAAACGTTAGTTATCATTATGCTCCGACATTACCAACCAACGAAGACCGTTTGATCTTAGGTTGACAGACATCGTCCAATTCGTTCTGTATCCATTCTCGATTGGACTTAAACCTTTCGCTGAAGTCCGTCGTTTTGAAATCCAGTGACGGGTTCTCGTTGCTCTACTTACTCTTCCCTGGTCCATAATAACGCGCATAGACGCAACACGATACCATCCTTACGGGAACATAACCCTGATAATCCATTCATTCATCGTGCTTCCATGGAGATCCCGTGCGCTTAATAGCGTATCGTACCGAGCTGAGGAGTTCTCCGCGGATGCTCTCGCCATTTCGCGAACGAAAGAAAGAAAGTAATCCTGCGTGTGATCCCGGGAACGACAATAGCGCGTGCTCGCTGCGCGATTTAGCACGAACGGCTTCGTGCGCTTTGCCTCGTCTATCCTAACGTCGTCACGGACATCGTCCGCCCTGCAGTCTCTTCATGAACGTAAATCTTACAACAACGATGGATGTAACAGCGCTGAGATTTTCTCGGAAAGTCTTCGTTCATAATGAATTATAAAACGTTGCAGGAAACACGAGTCCGAATTCCTCCCTTCGAAATTACAAGTCTTCCATGTTTCACGTATACTCCGTATATCATTCGAAGTAGTACCAACCCTTTTTCAGACTACGTTACGTAAAATTTGATAAAAGAAGTTTGAGTTCTTCTGATTTTGCGAAAAACTGCGTCTTGAAAAGACGATGAAAAGCGCGGAACAGTGCTGAAATATTTTCCTTTGAAAACTCTATATCCTAGTTTATAGAAGGTTCGCTAGGTGTGGATTC
The DNA here is from genome assembly GCA_025433975.1 of Liostenogaster flavolineata. NCBI lineage: Eukaryota > Metazoa > Arthropoda > Insecta > Hymenoptera > Vespidae > Liostenogaster > Liostenogaster flavolineata. The sequence continues at coordinate 1,518,100 of JAITYT010001162.1, forward strand.
TTAATGGAAAAAGGTTGAACGATACCTAGCAACCGAGGAGGTATTTATACCTCCTCCTCGGTATCGGCGTGGAAGAAGTCGTTATTTAGTTCCGATGCGGTCGGTACGCAGTTAGTAGGTTCTTAACAATATATCGACTCGTTGTTGATACTTTTAAAAAAGAAAACGTCGTGTCAATCTCCACAAAGTAACGTTACTTCGCACCGAAACGGTCACTCTCGAAAGTAAACTTTATGACGAGGGTTCTCATGCCCTCGACGAGACTGATAACCCTTACATCAGCGGTACAAAATAGACGAGAGAAAGAGTAGGCCGTAGAAGGGTAAAGAGAAGAGGACCACCACGTTGACGGTACTTTGAACAGATGGCCTCTAAGTGGAAAACATTCTTTTCGTTTTTCGCTAACGCCTCCTTCGATTCTTCTTTCTCCTCTTTCTTTTCTCCTCGTGCAGTTCCTCCTACGCCTCTCTCTCTCGTCCCACTCTTTGTCATTTATCCGACTCACGCTGACAAAGAACACTCGAGAAAGCTGCGTGAATCTTGGGGGAGACACGCGCGTAACGAATAGGGGAAATTGCGCAAAGTTCGAAGGAAACTCACTTATACGTCGTTGCGAGATCCTCGCGTTGAAGGACACTCTCGTAATTGACATATCTTGTTGACCGAGATTTCAGGATAGAATTCGACCTTGGCTTGTTAATATCACCACAAAATACTTGGTAAATCGTAGTCTTGATAAAGCCTAACAAAAAATGTATACAAAGAAAAAATGAAAAGAAATAATTTCGAAAGATTAAATAATAGAAGCAAGTTTAACGTGCACGATCGACTTTAGGTCGTCAGTAACGAAGTACCTTTTTTATTATTCTTTAAAAGCAGATCAAACGTATAATATAACGCTGAGGCGGGGTTCAGTAAAGCTAAATACTTTTTCGATTCTTATAAAATTCCAGCCGATTTTCACGACGTATAAAATAGAAATTGGCGGTTTCGTCTAAAACTCGAATTTCGTCATGACGCAGCGAATCGTTCGAATCGTACCACGAGAGTAACTTATCACGCTGATAAGCTGATAAATTATCAAGTTATTTGATAATTATCTTCTAGAACAACGCAGACGACAAAAAGTTTACGTATCGATCGCACGATCAATCGATCGGATTCAACCGCTCTAAAGACGCGAACGCGCGTCATCCGTATAATTCTGCGGCATCGCATCTCTCGTAACAGGCAGTCCGTCTGATCGTCGTGATCATTTCGCACTGATTATTCAAATAAACAACCACGTTCTCGTGCAGACCATAAAGGTCGCGAGCTCCGACGTAACTCACGTAATTGTTTTGCGCGTAGATGTACTCCAATAAGGGTGCATTAAAAAGATTCATGTCCGCTATACGTACGAACAAATTCGACCTGACGTCCAGTTTACGTAGAGATAGCTGCGGCATCATCCACCCACTTGGTAGCAAAACGAGTCTATTACCGGAGAGATCCAGCTCCTCGAGGGAGATCAGGCCGCGCAACGCGTCCACCTCGACCGTGCTGATTCTATTGTCAGCGAGGGAGAGCCACTTCAACGCTGAGAGACCGCGAAACGAGCCGGCGGTCAGGCTAGTGATGCGATTGTGATCGAGGTACAAGCTGACCAGACCCGTGGTACCGCGGAAATCCGGCAAAATGATCAGTTGATTGTTGCTCAGGGAGAGATCCGTTAATCTTGTCAAATGATCAAACGTACCAGCTTTGATCGTTCCGATACGATTACGTGATAGATTCAAGCTAGTAAGATCGCAAGCATCTTTGAACGTGTCCGCATCGATCTCGACGATGTCGTTCCTGGATAAGGACAAGAACTGCAACTTACCGGCGCCTCGAAGACGCACGTATCCCTCCGTGGCTGGACAGAGATCACGGCACAGTCTGGTGATCTCGTTGCCGTCGAGAAAGAGGAATGCCAAGTTACGCAGAATATCCCGAGCATCGAAACGACGCAGACGATTTCTCTCGAGATACAGATGAGTCAGGCTCGTGGGCGCATCGACCAGGAAGCTTTCTGCTGTTTGGGCTCGATTATCCGACGCGTAGAGTCGTGTCAATCGCGGAAACGACGAGCTCAGGGAGAAAGTTAAGCCGTGCAGCGCGTTCTCGCGAATATAGAGATGCTCTAATCGTGGGAAACAATCGGCGCGGGAGATGACGCGCAACGCCATCTTGTCGTCGTGGATGGGCGACGGTTCGTTCTTGTCGAGGATCAGGGTCCTCAGCGTCGCGTGCCCACCGAACGACAGAAGATCGCAAAATGGTATGCGATTGCGCGCGAGGTCGAGGTAAAGGAGATACGACAGACGACTAAACGTATCGGTATCTATGCGATCGATCGCATTGTCGCTAAATGTCAGGCAGGTAGCGTGATCGTTTTCGACGATACCGATGTGCAAGGATCGCAGACCGATGTTCGACTTGCTCAACATCACTGCCGGTCGACCGAGGTCCTCGCATCTTCCGCTGGGCAGGCTTGTGTCGTTCAACATCCTATTGGAATCGTCTGAAAAGTTCGAGTCTTTCGCTTTGCTCGACGTAATCGTAAGAAGGATGATGACGAAGACGCCAGTCCAGGACCATCTCGTGATCGACGCAAGACGCATCTCGATTGAACTCTCCAAATCGCATTGGCGTCAGTTGAGATCACTTTGAAGAGTCCTTTCACTTCCTATCGTTATTATTCCTTCTACTCGCCTGCAAAAAATGAAAACGTTAAGATCACGAAGAAGAAGTTCGTTACAAGATCTGGAACGAGCAAACAAATATTGGACCTAACGCTATCGTGTTCGCTATTGATTAAATTAAGCACCGATCGATTTGCATAGATAAAGAAAAACTCGATACATTATTTCGAGCCGTTCGAACGATCCACTCGTTCGAAACTAAATGACCGCTTCGTATGAAAAACAAAAATGATCCGCCTGCCCTATACTTAACACGTCCGACCAGGCATTTTTTATATCACTTGATACAAATACAGATCGAGAGCCACCGATAGTTGTCACGCTATGTTGAACGTGTTAAATACTACATACGCATTCGAACGTTTTTTATTTCCCTTTTGAATAATCCATTAGATCCGATCGCCGCTCAGATAAAATAAAACGACGTTGTCAACGAACGATAAAAACAAAAAAAGTAATACGCTTTCTTTAAAACCTGTTAACACGATACGCGCCACCGTAATCGCGATAAATTCGACATTTTAAATGTTTTCCCTTTCTTTGTTTCTTCACACTCCTACGCCCTCATCCCGCTTTCACTTCAGAATTTACTCACAGAATTTCTTTCATCCAATGGCCCGCCCGACGATAGAAACTAGCTTTCTGAGAGTAGACCTCATTTTTCCGGTGCTTTTATAGAGCATTACGATAACCTCACTGTGGTTGCACTTTCAAATGTCAAGGTTTTTAGGCGAAAAGTAAAAAAGTGCCTGAAAAGAAGGATGCACCCGCGCGTATCGAGTCGTGGCTTTCGATGTAAACGCCATCGCAACGCTTTTGTATTCGTTAATCCATGATCGTGATCGTGTGATCGAGAGGTTATCGCGCCGATTGTATGCATGTTATCTGACGAGTAAGATAATTCGAACGCAAGGTCGATGCATCGAGGCACTATCGACGAAAGCTAAACAACTTTGCTTCTTCCTCGAAATACGTTTTGTTTTAATCATTTTGTCAAGCTATTTCAACTAGAATTCATCTTTTGTCTAATTTTCAAGTCTACTCTCTTTACACAATTTACCGCTTTATTACGTCGAGTTATTACATCGAAAGTATATTTCGAAAACTTAATAAGTCGTATAAAGAGATTTAACATAATTTTGTACGTTACCTTCTTCCAGCTTTGACGGTGACCACGCATGGCGACGATTTGAATGTTTGAAAGAACAAGTACGGGAAAGAAGTGAGAAACCGCCGCAGAGCTTGTGGCAGCATAGTCGCCCCTAGGCGGCGCTCGCGTCGACACGGCGTGGCGCGAACAAGTTTCGTGATGATCGCTACTACGCACGTATGTAGATCGCACTTATTTAAATGTCGTATTCGCGGGCTCCGGTAATCGGCTGAAGTCTTACGCATTCGGTAAGCCGCGTGGCCATAGATCATATAATTCGAATTCGCGCATGGCCAACCCCGACCAAAAAAAGTACAAAAACGCCACCACCGGCCGTAACCGGTACTGTATAAAAACATCAATGTACGTCGATATTTTCACTTCTAGTGTACTAGGAATGACAGACTAAAAATATTAATATTTGCATAAGTATGACTAAACATTGGGACGTCTATTTTGGTCAAAATAATTACTGATTTACTTAGCATAACAAAAAAATATTTTCGATTTATATACGGCATGACGTCACGATATATGCAAAAATAACTAAGATTACCATTATTCGAGATCCACGAATAATGACGGAAGAAAAATACTAAGAATACAAATTTTATTACATTAATTGAAATAGTAATAAACAATAACATATTGATGCTGGTTTATAAATATTAATAATATTTTATTTATTGCATCTATCACATACTAAAAAAGTTTTGAAATTTTTCTAGAGATTTTTTAATTTTGGAAAGGTAGCACTTTTAGTTCCTTCTATAAAAAAAAATGGTATTAACAAGAGGATTAAACTTTGTTTCAAATGTGTATTGTATCAAGTGTGTTGGATAACGTACATACAAAAAACGTTAAATTTGATTTCTCGTTTTCTTATATTATTGTGTATAAATAAAAAATCATATTTATCACAATTATTCATACATTAATAGAAAGTGGACTTGTAGGAAATTCAAAATGGCAAAATATTTAAACTCTACAGGAGAATCATTCACATTAAGGTAAAGATAAACATCTTTCTTAAGAAAGTATCATATTCTAGTACTCGTGATTACAATAATTTACTTATTTTCAGTGATTTAATATCGAAAGACGGATTTACTCTCCAAATTGGAGATGACCATTTACAAGAAGTTGAAGACGAATTCAAATACTCCCCGGATGTACCATTATCGAGCAAAGAACTGATGAAAGCATTTAATATGGAATCCTTTGGAGACGAGGAAAATGATTTAAACGATGATGCCACAGTATTTATGCCATGTAGTACTAGTTTCGAAGAAATAAAGTCACAGATGATTGATTTAACTGACGACAACATGGTATGTTATAACGATACGAATATATAATTCGTTAAATTCGAGTTAAATTATTTAATTCTGATTACAGGTAATGAAATTAATGAAACGCAAAGGAGTGGGAGAGGTTGTACCTTATAATGCAAGCGTTACTGTTAATTATGTTGGGTATCTCGAGTATCGTGATGAACCTTTCGACTCAACTTTTAAACATGGAACACCACATACATTACGTCTTGATCGAGGAATGTTAATTCCTGGATTGGAAATGGCAATATGCTCCATGCGAAAACATGAAATTGCAATGTTTTTGATACATCCTAAATTTGCATTTGGAGAATTAGGATGTGCGCCTCGCATACCGCCTAACGAAGAAGTACTTTTCCTTATTCAATTAATTGACTATTGTGATAATGGTTCTGCAGATACATTTGAAAATTTAGATATAGAAGAGAGAAAGGTATTTACAAATGTTGTAAAACGTGCAGAAGATATGCTTAACACAGCTAGAGACACATTTAACAAAAATAAAACAAGGCAAGCTATACGAGAGTAAGTTTTTTTTAAATAAAAATAAATAAGATAGTTTTTTAATAAACATAATTTAATGATTGATAATGCTCTAATTTATTTGTGAAGCTATACAAAAGTGATTAACTGGCTAGAAAACGTTAAACTGGAAAATGATGAAGAGGAAGCTAAGTGGAGCTCCCTACTTTCGAAGGCTTACGATAATATAGCAATTTGTTATAATAAAGAAAATAAACCTCGCCATGCTTGTATGGCTTGTAACAAAGTCCTTAAACCTACAGCTAAAACTTACTTTAAGTATGTTTATTGTATTATAAACTAATCTAAAAATTCATTATAGATTCAAAAGCTTTATGTAATTAATAATTTACTTCTTCCTTTTCCACAGTCATGGCAGAGCATTATTAAAAATGGGAGAATATTCTGACGCTTTAAAAAAATTACATGCTGCGTATAAAATAGAGCCAAGAAATAACAACATATACAAAGAAATTAGCTTAGTAAGTGATGATTTATCATAAAAATTTCCGTCAATTAGAATAATATTACGAGTAAAATTTTCAGGCATATGAACAGCAACGCAAATATCTTAATATGCAAAAACAGCTGTGGTCCAACTGCTTGAATGTTGTGGAGAAAAAGAAAGAACAAACTAAATTTGAAAAAACAATTTTTGATATGTGTAAAGATTTTGTAGAAGATAAAAAACTCCTGCGACTGCAAATTCCTGAAGGTTTAACAGTAGATGAAATTAAATACGTTCATAATCAAGCTGCGGCTTTTAATCTCTCTGTTACCACATGTGAGCGGTATGGTAAAACCCTTGTATACTTAAATAAACAGAATTATTAAAGCCCTCGACATTTCCTGTTCTTTAAAAATCAATTACCGATACGTATACAACTGGTAATCGTTATACATGATATACATATGACTACATTAATTAGAACAGTATTTAGTTTCTTTTACAAAATAATGTTTATATTTTTATATAAATAATTTTATTTTGCCATATAGTTTAGAAATATGTAATAAAATGTTAATATCGTTATAAGAAAATTTCTTTTATTTAATTATCTTTATCCCATAATAAATCTATATTTTATGAATATGAGTTATTATTTAACATTTTCGGTAGAAGCACGAAACGGAAATAGTTAAGAAAAATATATTGAGTTATTATCCAGTTATGTAAAAGAAAATTAGATGATTCTCATAGTAAAAAATTACGACGTTATGTAACGTTCAAGAATATAAAAACGAACATGAACATTGATCTATTCAAACGTAATCATGGTTCCTTACTATCGCTGGATCATCCTTTTATTTTTTTTAAGTAAATACTTTTCTTTGTATACATTTCTATTTATATTAAAGAAAAAAAACTTGTTTTTTCTCAATAAAGAAATAATTAATAATACACGTAAAATACCTTAATCAAATTAACTAAATGCAATTCGTTCGAGGTATTATTAATAGTTTTTCCATTTTCCTTTTTTTGTAGAATTTTCCAATTGTTTGACCAATAATCGAGACGAATATAATTCTTCCTCGAATAATGTGCAAAAAATTCTAAAGGATACATATTTAGAAACATTTTATAGTCCAATACCAGCGTATTCGGCCGACCATATAATTATACCAAACGTCTTGAACCCAGTATTGATGGTCGAAGAAGTTATCTTTGAACTTTATACAAAGAGCAATCTTATGCATGCGTCTTACTTAAAAATCGGCGACATTAAAGGATTACAAAATTCGACATTTAACTCGACACAATTGACAAAAATTATTATTCATGGTTGGACTGATAATAGAAATACATTTTGGCTTCAACATATGCGACGTAATTATCTCATGATCCACGATTATAACATAATTTGTGTTAGTTGGTTTCCGGGATCGATTAAAGAGTATCTTACAGCAGTTAGATTAACCCGACAGGTCAGTAATAATAATCATTACTGTTCTTAAAAAATCAATAAAATATTCATTGTGTTACAAAAACACTAGGTATGTATTTTTAAATATTCGCAGATAGTGTTAATAATATTATGCCATACAATAGTGAGAAAATGTATAATAATTTATGTTAAACTTTTACGCGTTAATAAAGAGCATTTTTTATATATATAGTACAAATATTGATTTAAAAAATGTTACAAGGTACGAAGCGTTCAGTACCGGCATACTAATTTATCGTGAAACATAGTTTGCGCGACACTGACTTATAAAATGTTTTATATTCATAGAGTTATACGATAATTGCAATTACTAAAGGAGGATTGAAAATTGCAGGTTGGCGAGTACTTAGCACAACTTTTGAACTTCCTTGCAGATGAAACTGGACTCTCATTTGACAATGTTCACATATTAGGGCATAGCTTGGGTGCTCATATAGCAGGATTTACTGGAACTAGCTTAGCCGGAAGAATCGGAAGAATTACCGGTATGGATCCGGCTAGACCGGCTTTCGAATCCCCACGTTTGAAATATCCTGACGATCGCCTGGATTCTACTGATGCAAATTTTGTCGATATTATTCATACATGCGCTGGAACTGTGGGTTTTGTAAGTCCAATCGGGCATGCTGACTTTTATCCAAACGGAGGAAGTTTCAGGCAACCAGGTTGTCCTGTTTTATCAGCGCGTACGATATCCTCTTAATTTGATTTTATGTACTCTACATATATTTCAGATTTTTATATTATAATAAAAATACATACAATTTCATTGACAGAATACTGCAGTCATAGTAGATCGCATGAGTACTTTGCTGAATCTATCATAAATCCGGAAGCATTCGTTTCCATGAAATGTAATAATTGGATGGATTTCAAGATGGGAGCATGCGATGCCAATGCTACCGTAGTTAATATGGGCGAGGAAGTTAATTTTGTGGCTCGAGGCACCTTTTTTTTGCGAACTAATTCACGATCGCCTTTCGGAAAAGGTGAGGTATAATCGTAAAAGTATACGTAATCGTAAGTAAAAAGTGGTCTGAAAAAAATAAATTTCAATATGTATTGGAAACAGTACACATGATGGCAAGAGACCTATCGAATATATCTTACTTTGGATACTGTGTACAGACATTTTTGAATGTCGGTATGTAAAAGTAGATACACGCGCAGTACACGCGTGTACTATATGCATATTAGACGATATATTTGCCTTTTATAAATACTTACGAAAAAGATCTACATGTCTAAAGATGATATTGCGAGATAGAAACATTAATTAGAACAGAATAAATACTGTTGATTAAATCCCATTGGCAATCAAATTCTCTTCCAAAGGTACTTCAACCTCATCTCCGAATCGCATCCTATACTTTCGACGAACGATATCCCAATCGACAATATTCTCGATCTTTATTAAATTCATCAACGACATTTGACTTCCCAAAGAATCGGTACGGCGCAAGGAAAAATCCATATTTTCCTTAAGTACATGAAAAGGGAATATCTTGTTTCCCTGCAACAATAATTTTCCATAATAATTAATTATTATTAAACTTGCCAAACTCTTTCGTTTGATTCACTAAATAATTGAAATCCATAAAATTCTGTTGTCAGAGAATAGTATGTGTCATAGTAATTAATGACTAATTAAAGCATTGTTAATAGAAGTGCTCTTATTGCTCATTTTCTTGCACATATGTACCAATATAAATAATAAAATTGTTCATCGCATTGTAGAATTATCAAAATATATACGTAGTAAATTAAAATATTTTTTAATATTTACGTACCCGAGAAAATGGATGTTTAGACAAGTTATGATTTGTTACGAAATCATGCATCACGCTTATCTTTTGTTTCTCTTTGTCCTTTTTTAGACATAATTTACTCAGATAGACGATCCACGTGGATATAAGATTTAAAGGCGACGGAGCTGTCCGCGTTCTTAAAAATATGTAGTTAAAAATTAAACATTTACAACTTCGTCATAAAAAATAGACTTAATTGCCTAAAACTAAGTATAAAAAATTGTTGTTATCTTATAACAGAAAAAAATATCTGAGAAAAATATTCCTCGGTTCGAAGAAACATATATTATAGTAAAGAAGAAATATTATTGAAAATTTCGCCTTTGAAAAGATTTCTTCCTTTCCATAATATAATATTGCCAAAATATGCTTTGCTTTCACATTTTGTTCCCTATTATTTATAACTTTATAAAATAATATATATTATAACTTCTATAAAAAAAATTGAATAAAAAACATGATTTAAAACGATAAATTCTATCTAATATCGCGAGTACATAACTTATAAAATAATGTAAAAATAATAAGTAAGCACAAATAATTTTGTGATAAAAAAACTCACTTTTGCATTTTACGTATTAGTCTGCTCAATCCATATTTCCATTCGATATCACTTTGAGATTGAATGCTTTGGTAGGTGTCACTCATCATGGCGATTAGCAAATTAATCAGTACTATAACGGTAACCAACATATAAAGAGAGAATGAAACCTGTAAGTACGAAATAATTAATTAATAACAAATTTTATATCGAATTAATTGAAACTATCGCACAGTTCCATGTCTTTGAAATCTCAGAATTCTATCGTAATTTTATCGGATTTTTGAGCGAATTGAATTACATTTTGAGCTTCGTTTCAATAATTTAGAATCATCGTACGTTAAACCGATACAATATTTATGCTCGCAAGTGTTACACATGCCTTAAATAAATAAATGGTCCATTTTGGCTGCAACTGTCTCTTCAATGAAAACATAAAGTCGTCCGCATCCTTCTGTCCAAAGATAGCGAAAAAAAGATTCTCTGTGATATTGATCGGGCTGATCTTAACTGAAAAGACATAAACCATAATTGTGAAAAATACTGAAACGAAAAAAAACAATATCGTAAACATAAATAACACAATAACTATTACGGTGTCGTACCTACGGTAGTTACGTAGTACGGTAAATTTTATGTGTTACACATAACGTGAGGTTTTACTATTTTGCTAATGCGTAATAAGTAGATACAAATGATTCCTTTATCTACGTCCTATGGCATGCAATGGAAGTGAACTAGCGTCAATACTGATGTAAAAATTCAGAAACACGACTCATAGAAGTAAATATACATTTACGTGATAATGTAAACATATTCATCGATGATACATATAGACATGTAAGGTATAATCTTAAAAATGTGTCATTAAAAGAGGAGAGACAACGATCTGTTGCAATGTGAAGCGACATGAATATTTTCGTCATGAACATCGTGTGCTCGTGAGTAAAATCATTCTTACGAATGTCCAGTGTAATGTAGTGCGAACAACCGACGTGTGCTTAGAAAGGAAGGATTTTCATGAATGGTATTTTTAACGTCGTCAAGCAACGAATTTTCATGCCAAATGGAATGAAATATAACACGAAGTTGAATACACGCGATGTGCGCCAGTAAAGTCGCAATTTGCATCGTAACACGTTTAAAATGCGTTTTTGCTGCGTAAAATATGAACAATACTACAACGACGGTATGGAGGACAAACTTCGTAAGTCGCATGAATCACACCGTGATAGGAACGTGACGTTGGTGCCCCATGCGTGCAATGCTACGCATACGTTCTCTAAACTTGCTCTCTACCTTGTATTATAAATTATCATTCACTATTTTGTTCATACAACAAGTGTAAGTACTGTATGTGAATATTTTGTGACTAACCGTAAAATATGACCCGGATCTGTCCCTAAGAACGCGGGCAATTCCCTGGTAGTCTCTAAAATGTGGCACAGGTAATCGATTAAATCGTGAACTTACAAAGAAGGTTCGTACGATCGACGAACGATCGTACAATGTTGTGCGCATAAACGAGCTGGTCATTCGTTTTAAATCGAAGAGAAAGAAAGAAAAGGAAAAGAGCAAAGTACTACGAAATGTATTACTAGACACAAGAGTACAAATATCGTTTCGCAAGAACGAAGATGATTTTATTGTCGTTCTTCCGAGAAACGGTGTGCGTAGAGTCGACGCGAATAACGTATCGTTTCGTTGGTCGATTTGACAAATTTGGTCTTCCTTTCATTTTTCTTTCGTCTTTCAACGAGTCTGCTTTCCTTCGCTTCCACGTCTCAGACGGTCGATAACAACCGGCTCTTCGACTTCCTAGTCCGCGTGATCTACGTCGATTCGCTGAACGTAACCAACGGATTGGCATCCGCAGTCTCCTTGCTTTCCTCGACGGGTTTCTCTATCTTCTCGCCGTAAAGATCCCGATATTTACGTCTCACAGTCTCCCAATCTACGACGTTATCGATTTTAACCGTGTTACTGAAGGATAATTGACTTCCAAGTGGGCTCAGGTGAACGACCGAAAGAGCGACGCTGTCTTTATGCACCGATTGAGATTTCTTCACTTTCGAAAGCCATTTGGCGCCCATTCTCGAACGAGGTGACATCCTACCGGCCCTTTGCAAGCCCATCATATGAATCAGCGACGGTTGTTGCTTCTTCGTCGTTCGCTTCTTGCACAATTTGAAGAGATACGTCAGCCAAGTGGTGAGAAGATTGAGAGGCGACGGTGCCGTAGTGGTCCTGCGTAGGAACGTGTCGTTACTCGATCGTATCTCATTCCTTTTTCCACGGTAACGCGAATCGGTACAATTTCCACGGTATCTGAATCTATTGATCGTACTCCTGTTACTTACGAGGTAGATTTTCCACGGATGAACGACGAGTTTCATCGTTCGCGAAAGACGCAATGCGATCTTACATTTGAAGTGAAATTCAGAATATAAAAAGTCACGACGAAGTTACCTTATCGCGAATCATACGCGATTCAAAAGTGAGACAAATCTACTTCCGAATAGAAAATATTGAAAAATGTTAATTAGCGAAGCTTCGTCCGTTTCTTCGGACTTGGATCACCAATGGATCGAATCTTAATATTGTATTTTAACATTGAAAAAATGGAAGTGTACGGCGAACGAAGGAAACGTCGTACGAACGATCGACGTCCAGAGTTTAATCGCGTTAAAATCACATGAGACTCACCTATGCATATTCCTAACGAGTTTGCTTAAGCCGTACTTCCACTCGATGTCGGATTGAGCTTGTATACGTTGATAAGTGTCGCTCATCATGGCGATTAGCAGATTAATGAGCACGACCACCGAGACCAGCATATAAATGCCGAATGCGAGCTTGAACAATACCGTCGTCCACGGGGACTGCATCGTTTCGACCTTGAACTGCTCGTGCGTCGTCTGGCCGAAGATGGCGAAGAAAAGTAACTCAACGGCGTGTACGGGGTTCATCCTGACTGGAAATACGAGTCAAGAAGACATCTCGTAAAAGCGTTCTCACCTAGTCGGCGGTGCGATCTATCATCGCACGCGTCGCTCGTCATATCCTTACGTATCATGCCGAAGATGATGCACTACCATCTAAGGAGTAAGACGTACATACATGGTTACGGGCAGCTAAATAAAACGATTAAACGGTCATACCGCGAGTACCTAGAACCGTACGAGTGCACATTCGCCATGAGAGACGTTTCATTCCTGCTAAGAATCGAAAGATGAGCACCGTCGAGGGTAAAGAAAGGTCAATCGCCTTCGACGATGCAGGCCGATCTAGAGGCACGGTTTACATGCATGATGTAAACTAAAAACCTACTGATCGATTGGAGAACGCTCGATGATCTCTGCGTGATAATACGACGTGGTTTGTCATTTTTTTCTTTTTTTTTATTGGTCTTATCTTTTTTCTCTTTTTTGCTTTCTGCGGACAATGGGATGATGCCAGGCAATGTGATCATAGAAACGCATCGAAACGTGTTTTCTGGTCATGCTGAACGGAGTAGGATACATCCGTCTTACGGAACGGAATACGACGATCGTTTCGTACGAAAAAAATACAGGCAGATGTGGCAAACTTAACGCGCGTTAGAGCTCGTTCACGCGAGCTTTACTTACTTAAGTCACTAAAGTATTAGCAGGCGGACGTGGATCTCACGAGGATCCTTCGAGATTCTTCGTTGTTCTTTGATCCGTCTGACTGTCGATTTGCGTGTCCCACGAGGACGCCATGGGCGATACGCCTTTATCTAAAAAGTTCGTTGTGATCGCGATCTATGTTCGCCAGGTTGCTTCTACTCTCTTTCTCGGCTTTTCCATTGCCAAGGTCGTAGTTATTTCGTCGATAATCTTCGCGTCGTTTTTCGTACATCCCTGTCTTGTCGCCAATGCGAGAGGAAGAAAGAGAGAGAGAGAGAGAGAGAAGAAAAATAGCTAGAGAGAGAGAGAGAGAGAGAGAGAGAGAGAGAGAGAGAGAGAGAGAGAGAGAGAGAGAGAGA
>JAITYT010001162.1:1542686-1571632 GCA_025433975.1 Liostenogaster flavolineata
AGCCTGTCCAAAGTAGGCGGCGACGTGAAGTGCCGTTACACCGAGTTTCTTGCTCGATATCCTGAGAGACTGCGAGGATCTCATGACTTCGAGTACCTGGCCGTGTCCGTGTTGCGCGGCAAGATGGACGGCCGTGAAGCCGGCACGGTTTTCGTCGGCGCAAGAGGCGCCAGCCCTCACCAATGCCTTTACTACTTCAGCGTGACCACCTTCCGCCGCTAATTGAAGCGGCGTTGCCTCGGTCAGTTTGTTCCTCGCGGAAATAACTCCCTGTCGGTCGAATTTCATGAGCTCCTCGATCACGCGGACGCTGCCTTGCATTGCGGCAATGTGAGCGCAAGTGTTGCCATCCTTGGTGCAGGCCATCACCAAACTAGGATGCCTCTGAAGGAAAAGCTGAGCCACTTCCGCGTAGTTGTTCATCGCTGCGGCGTGGATAGGCTTTTGGCCTTGATCATCAGTGGCATCGATGCTGGCACCGAGCTCCAGGAGGAGTTTGCAAACCTCGAGTTGCCCGGCACCAGCTGCCAGGTGTAAAGGCGTCTGTTTCCTCAGTGTGAGTACGTCGATCGCGGCACCGTGATCCTGCACGAGGAATCTAACAAGATGCGTGTAGCCGTTCATAGCCGCCAGATGCAGCGCCGTTCTGCCAACGCGTGATTTCGAATTGATAAAGGCTTTGTTAGCCAAGAGGGCGTCGCAAACTTGCAGATAGCCGTGCTCCGCAGCCAAGTGCAGGGCCGACCTGCCTTCCAAATCGAAGACGTCCACTCGCGCGTGATTGGCCAAAAGATTGGTCACCAATTCCATGTGTCCACGATGCGCGGCTATCAAGAGCGGAGTCCAGCCCACAGCGCTCTGCCTGTTCAGCGCCTTCTGTACTTCCGTCGCCGACATGTGACTTATCATCTCCGAGAGTACCTCGTTATTACCCGCTAGCGCGCAATAATGAAAGACGGATTCCTGCGCTTGCCTCGTCTGCATCGATACGTCGGCTCCTCCCTCGAGAAGCGCACGGACGACCGCACGATCGTCGCCAGGCGTACCGACTTCCGATGGTTCGATCTGCGCTGCGTAGTGAAGCGCGCTCGCGCCCTCGTTCGTCAGACTGTTTACGTACGCGGTCGCTATCTCCGAGCCCTTCTTTTCCTTCACGAATTCGATCAAGTGCCGCACTACGTCAGCTTTGCAGCCTCTGCAGGCCAGATGGAGCGGCGTCTCGCCGTTCTAAACGACAGAAGATGTTCTTCTTGATAGTTGAAATGAGATTCTTTACGGAATATTCTAATGTAAATTGCAACGTAATAGCGAAGGTGCAAAGATTCTTGATCATTATCGATAAAAGGGCGTAGTTTCGAATACTTTCCGGAAACAATTATCTGTCAAAGACGATCAGTTGCCAAACAGAATTGTCGATCGACTTTTGCTCTTACTTTGGATTTGAACATGGGATCGCCGCCATCTTCCAGTAGCAGGAGCAACGTCGCTAGGTTCCCGTGGCTGGCAGCCACGTGGACGGGCGTCTGTCCGTCGTCCGTCGTCAGATTCGGTCCGGCACCCGATTTTAGCAGCATCAGGGCGCACCTGTCACCGTCCGGGACTCTGGCCGCTATGTGAAGCGGTGTCTCGCGAAGTTTTCCACCTCTTACGTGCACCTCAGCGCCGTAACCCAAGAGAGTCTCCACGACAGCGGGTTTCGCGCTTTCGACGGCTATGTGCAGAGCCGTGTAATTGTCGTTGGTCGTCGCGTCCACCTGTTCGAAACAGTATGATTACGAAAAATCTCTCGAGAAGCTGATCGGATTCGTCCAAGGTATGTTAATACCCGAGTCGACGCTGTACACTTCCCAAAACAAGCATATTGTCGACTCGTAAATCGCGTTCGTTTCAAATAAAACACACGCGTAAAATATCTCTTTGATACAAACGTGGAGAAAATACATAAAATTTGAAGGTACGCAAACACAACTCGTAACCAAATTAAAATACCAAACAAGACGCTTTATCGACGGCGATCGATCCACCTTCTCTCCCCGTTGCAATAATGTGCTGATGATGCCCACGTGGCCGTATCTGGCAGCCGTATGAATAGATCTTGCTCCCCGTTTGTTCGGCATGTGCAAATAGACGCCTTTCTTGAAAAGCATCGTGGCACATTCCGAGTGTCCGTTCAACGAAGCTATGTGCATCAAGGTGGATCCGTCCTTCGTCCTCTCGAAGATACTGGCCTTGAATTTGTCCGCCAACAGCTCGATTATGGACGCGTGACCGTTCTCCGCGGCCAAGTGCATTGGCGTACGATCCTGATGATCGGTGATGGACGCCGATGCTCTCACACCGTAGAAGTATTTTACCAATATCTCGTCGCCCTCGGCACTCGCAATATGTAAGGCCGTCTGTCCGTCGCCCTGAAAGTACCACAATTAAATCCTATCTTTCTCATGTCACAGTATGCCGAGTAAATTTTGACTCGATCTTTCAAAATTTCTTATCTCTCGAATATGAGTATGTACGTACATATAGAGAAAGAATAGAGAAAAAAGGGAACGGGTTTGATTTTTACTTACTCTTGGCAATAAACGCAATTTTTTAGGTTCGACCGTACGGGCATTGATAAATCGACGATATTCGATGCTCGAGAATAGAGCAGTTATCTTCTTCGATTTGATCGGATAAAATGAAATGCTAGAATCACACGATATGAATTTAAATGATCAAGATCGTTCCTTTGTGTCTTAAAACATCGTTATCAATCGACCTTTAATTTCAGACTTGCGAAACGTCCCGCGATACAACCGATTGTTGACTAAAGAACTTCTTCTCGAATCAAGCGTTGAAACGCAGACGCATTGCGACGATTAGCTCATACATTACGCATGCACGTTTACCAGCCCTACCTGCCATTGCTAACGAAAGTAATTAATTTTTTTGTGACATGATTTAACCATTGCGTAGGAATGACTTCGCAAGATATATACCGTGTTGTAGGATGAATCGACATTATAATTCTCGCCTAAGTCTCCCTCATTGTTCAACATCCGCCGGTACGTCGATGATAATTTCCCGCCAAGTATTATAACACGAAAGACTAATGACCGACCAACGTCTCGCTTATTTTGGAATAATGCAAAGTGTAATATAATCGTTTCGGAGAAACCTGTTGAGCTATGAAAGCGTTTCCTTGAACGTGATCGCGATTGTCAAGGATTGAATCGCACGTTTTAATTTCAACAGCCCCCTGAACAAATTATTTAGAATACTATCGTGGAAATTGTTTCACGTTAAATTAAGTAAATATTACATAAATCTTCCTGTTTAATTTGATATGAAGGATATGATTTCAGAGTTAACTTAAAAATCTGACAAAAGATTACTTTAAGTGCATGCCACTGTTAAATACATTGTATTTCTCTGGAGTACTTTATATTTCTCGATTTTAAATTAAAATCTTTCTCATACTTTCAAAAATTATTTCGGGTTTATCGACACTTTTTGAAGCATTGCAGTTGAAGGTCGATCGAAAATCCCGCGGAAAACGAAGCAAAGTCATTTTACCCTACTTTACATTACAGCTATACTTTCAATCTCCGGGGAACGTTCCTTCGCAAATTCAGTTTTAAATACGCTAATAATTGACGACAGTCAATGATTAACGCGAACATAATTTAAAAGAGAACGACGCGTCACTGTCCATAGTGGGGGCAAAATCACTGCCTCCATTCGTTCGCTGCCAGAATCTTGGCAGTAATTACTTTATTCTTCGCCCATTAAGGCCTTCCGATTTGTGGCTTACCAAACGGAAACTTCTAGTCGACCAAAACAAAAGTTTTAATTTGATCTTTCGTTAAACGTACGTTTTGCATGTCAACCGCGGCACCATAATCCACCAAAATCCGCACCATGTCGACGTCCCTTCGTCTAACGGCCAGATGTAAAGCCGTGTCACCGGCTGGTGTCGTAGCACGCAGCTGATCCGCCGCTTGTTGCGACAATAGTTCGCGACACATGGATTGATTACCAGCTTCCACGGCCAAAAGTAGCGGTATCTTCTCCCTCTATGAGTAATTTAACAAAAATCATAATTTTTTTATTGGCATACTGTTCACAAAATATGCACATAATTCGTTAAACATTGTTTTGAAATTGAGACGATTTAACAAGGTGACAAGGACATCAGATATCCGATTTTATTCGATCGATGTTCGAAAAAATATTGCTCGTTCGTCGCTAAAATTATTACTACTTTGCAAGTGAAAATTTAGAAAAAAAAACGTCGGAGTTTAAAAAAAGAAACGGAGATAACGAAATATAGGGGAAAACAGTTTGGAGAATCAATCCGTACCCAGTGATCCAGTTTATATGTGATTTATCGCTTTGATTCTTTCTTTCTGAAATCAATTACAGACACCTAGCATGTCGGACGTGAACACGTATCTACCTAAACTCGTATTTAAATTCGCAAGTACGAGTTTAGATCCAGATCGTAAACGACTTATATATACACGTGTTCAAAAGTTTCGAAAGTCGTTGGAAATGGGTGAGTTATCTCGTGCGAGCTGAAATCGAAATACACGATTCAACGATGAAATCGCAAATCGATGATAATTTACGATAAATTCTCGATGTACCAGACATTATTAGTAAGGTAATTAGAAAAAGGGATCGAAGTGAGCATAAAATGGGGAAAAAAAAGAAAAGAGAGGATAGTTAGGATCGGTCGAACCGCGAGAAGAGAATTATGGTCTCAGCCGCCGCTGCCGCGACCCCTTTGATACCTTCCTCCCACCGGCGGCAGCTCCCATCCCACACCACATTGGTACCAGGCTGCGATACTCTCGGGTTGAGGCTTCCGTCACGCGAGAAGCGCTACAAAGCTATAATGCAGCCTAGAGGAATGGCATCGTTCTACGTGCGGCGACAAGGGCCGCACCAGACTCGTCGAAAAAAGATTTATATACTGTATATTTGAAAATTTTGTCGACCTAACGACCCTATCGTGTCGTTATATTTCGGCATTACGACGTAACCAACAAGCACGAATATACGTTCGACTTTTAAACTTTCGAGATAAGGTCGTTGCCCTACGCCAAAATCGTAAGGCGAGCTGATTCCTATCGACTCGACCCTTTTTATTTTAAAATACCTTTAACCCTGTCCCAAACACGAAACTACGATATAGATATTTGAATAGAAAGGAAGGAGAACGCGACGTAATATTCGTCGATCGCTTATCGTAGTTGACATGAAACACAAACTCATTGAATCTCTCTTTAGTGAGAGATGCTTTCTTCGTCAGCATGAAAAAAAATGTTAACGTCTTTTTATAAATATTTTTCAGTGTTTAATTCGACCGTATAAAAAGCCTTATGTAGCTCGATCTAATGCGTGGTCTTCGCTATCGTCGTTTCTATGTTTCGGCTAAAATTATACTCACGCCATCGACTTTCAGTCTAATGTCGCGTCCGGCGGCGGCCAATAATGCACGTAGAATCGATGTGGCTGTACCGGTTTGTCTCGATGCCACGAGATGCACTGCCGTCTGTTGACGTGCCTAAAATTTGCAAGAAAACGAAAGAAAAACTGAAATTCTCATCCGTATGAATTGTCGAATGTCGCGAGAATTTACGGCAAACTATTTGTAAAATATTCGAAAAGTTTATTGTTAAAATGGCCGATGTCTAAATTCAAACTGTAATTTAAAACTCCACTTCGGAATATACGAATTGCTGTAATATGAACTCTTTCAAACGTCGCTATCAAAGGTCTCTATAATTACTCTCAAGAAATTACAACATTTAAATAATGCCGTGAATCTTATTCGATAATTTATATATTAATAAAGTATTTAATATTAATCAAATTAAAATTAGCGACGGCGATTCTTTCCTTTTTTATAGGTAAGCTTACCCCTCCGGTGGCGTAAGGATCGACTCCTCTCTTCGACAATAGCAACTTAACAACGTCCTCCCTCGAATACATGGCTGCGATGTGAAGAGCATTGTAATTATCCTAAAGATTAAACATCGTCCTTTAGCATCGTTCACGGTAAATTGACGGTAAATCGGTCCACGTACGGTACGTTCCATCGAGCGTATCTCGATCGGAGAAATCCAAATCGGCGTACATCACCGTTGCCGTTATCGTCACAGTCATCGGCATGGCCGAATCGAGTAATAAGGTAATAAGGTCGTAAATCGTGGATCGCCGCACCCAAGATTAATCGGGCAAACCCTAACGCCTTGAACGGCCCTTTCAACATTTCCATCGCGGCTTTATTAACATGCAATTTGAAAATTATATCGGGTAGGCGAGGCGAGGCCGGTGGCTCTCCTGATCGATAGTCACGGTGATTCCCAAGTCGGGCATCGTAGCTGGAATCGCGGCGTTCCTTTAAAGTTCCATGCGAAGGAACTATACGACGATAAGGTCTTTTCGATTCTTTTTAAAAGAACGAGATAAAACGTAACAATTCACGACCTAAGCGAATTGCTTTCGTCGTTGATCGGTGAGCTCGTCCACGTACGCGATATCGTCGAAGTGCTATATAATTTCTACGAGACCAAACGATATATCTCTCTTCAGTATCGGTCTACTTTTTCGTCTTAGTCACTGGACGTCCTACTTATTTGCTTGCTTACTCACTTACGTACAAACTCCCTTTCTTCGATAAACCCCTTGGCCTTGGCCCTCCTTCACGCAATCTTATCCCCACCCCTCATCGACTTAGCACGGATTACGGGTACTCGATCATTAGCTACACACATTCCGTGGCTGTTATTCCCTTCCCCTTTCGTTACTACCTCTCGTGCCATACCGGACGAACAACTTCACAATACGACCGCACGCTGTGAAATGGTCCTTTAGAGCGTAATGATTACCATCCAACGCGTACTCTTCCAAGTATTATGTCGCACGTATTAATAATACGTGTTACGTACGTTACGTGTTCGAATCGTGTTTGGAAGAGCTAACGCAAGGATTCTTTTACGAAAGCTGAAGACGTTGCTCGCAAAAACTCACAATGTCGAACATCGCGAGGGATGATACATTAGATGAAAAATAAACCGTAATATTTTGTGAACCGATTACCGAAGAAAGTTAATTCGAGCGATACGAAATACTTGCGTTATTTCGTGATCCAACGTCGGCACCGAGTTCGATCATCCTGTCTAGAAGACCAGTGCGATTGTCTTTCACGGCATACATCAGCGGTGTCATGCCTGTCGTCTAGAAACCATCGAAACGATTCATTAAAATGATCGCTTTTAAAAGCAATAATATATTATCGTAAGACTTTAACATTTGAGAATTATTGTTGTGTAATATTGTTGTGTAACTTATAAAAACAACAATTAACAATTGAACAAACATTTAAACTAACATCACACATTTGTCGTCTTCAAGCATTATACAGAATATTGACGATTTTGGTTCTCAAGTTTTCGATAAAGTAGTTCGAAGTTAATCGTCATTTATAGCATCAATGTATGATTTCGGTATCGAATACGAAAAATAAATTTGTTATATTATAAAGCTTGTGTTTTGTCAAATGCCACGGGTCAATGCATTGATCTTGTTTCTTTATGTTTAATAATCGTTCTTCTTGTTATCACAAAGTTGTCGCTTACATTTTTTGTAGCGATAAAGCGAAGCAATTACATCTTTTGCGGGGTATTTTTAGGATATTGTATCGCGCATTTTTTACACGTATATATCAGTTGCGTTAAAGCCGAAACGTAATTTTTACCAGACGTAAACAAACTTTGCTGCGTATAGACATCATTGACGCAACGCATGTCTGGCCATGGCACGTGTCTGGACGCAGCATTCGTCTGATTACAATAGGCGTCTCGCCAAAACGTTGCAAAACAACTGTTAGTAACGATCACATATACGCAGAGTGAAGAATCGTCTCCACCAGCTAGCTTTCCCTAGAAATCGTCTTTAAGAATGAAAAATATAACGACCAATGCTGATTGAGGGTGTTTTGTTATCATTATTCTTGTATTCGTACGATAAATCCGCGTTACCACGTTTTGTAATTGCCGCTCTTAGGCGAAGTTTCTACCGCTATTGTGTAAAATAAAAATAAATAGTTCTAGCAACGCCCTCTTCTGCTTTCCTCATATTTCGCAAATTCCAAAATCCAATAGATCTCTAAAAGAAGCTGAAAAATCAGTATTATAGCAGTGACAACAACGCAAGATACGCCATTGCGATTCAACGAGTCTTCCCTTAGTGATAATGTCCAAGTGCTAGTTAAGCGCTGATAAAAATACACACAAACCAAGCAGAGAAGGGGTTTGAAAGAAGAAACTCGAACGGAAGAGATACTAACCGGATCCATGAGACCGGCGAGAGGCGCGACGAAGCCCTCCTCTCCCGCATTTTGCACCGCTTTTTCCAGAGACTTGAGGAGCTGATCAACTGGCGGCCATTCGCCCCTCGCCGCCAGCCCCAACAATCTTTGAGCGCCTTCTCTCGTGGTAGCACCGGCCGATCCGGGCTTGCTGCCCGGTTGCGTGGAGTCGCCATTTCCGGGTCCACCGCCGCCATTGCTACCAGTCGACGCCGAACCACTCGGTTCCTCCTTGCCGCTCGCGGGACTTTCGTCCTTTCCGGTCGCGGGATTGCTCTTATTCTTATCGTCCTTGCCGCCTTGGGACCTCTTGTTACTGCTGCTCATGTTACAGCGTAACGTCTAATCTCGTCGTTATGAACGAGCATTTTTCGATCAACCCTCTACCCCGTCGCTCGCTAACAATTTCGATCCTTCCTCCCGCTTGTCGTCTGGCTCTTTACAATCTATCCCTTGTTGTGGGGCTTCGATCTGCAGGATCGAAAGGAGGAGAATTTTAAGATTTCTTTTGCGTGGTAATCCCTCGATTTTCGGATCCCAATAATGAGCAAAATTGGAAAATTTCACACTTTCAGGATTCTTTATACAAATAGAATCGGATTGCTATGATAATTAAATGTACAAAATATTCTTGATATGTTTGACGATCGTTGCTTTGAAAATTTTAGTAGCAGTACGTTGAAAGAACATACACGGAACAGAATCTTATTTGTATTGTACTTTATAAATTCAATTTTTGATATTGCTTAATATTTTTCAAATTCTCTCAAATATAAGCGTCGTAAACGTTAACACGAATAGTAGGACTGCACACCTACGATTCTCACGATGTTTCTTCCCATACAGACAAGAGTCGAATCTAATCCACGATCTTCCGTGCATCATAGAATAAATTTCACCGTATCTTCAAACATTGTTGTCAACAGGACGGCGTGAAACGATCTTGAGCATACGTCATATCGTTTACCCCTTACGAACGTCGAGAGACGAATTCAGTCATAACGTCGAACGTTCTTCAATTTGCGAAAATCATATCCATTGTCGGAATTTTTAACACCTTAAAAAAAAGATTCAACATTCTTCTTCAACGCGAAACATCGAGCGAATCATTGGTCGATATTTTAAGGCCTCGAGTTATCACAATATATTTAATGGCTCACTCGAAAGTTTCTTGTTCGACACGATATGAAAAGTACACAAAAATAAATTAAACGAAAGAGAAAAGCATTTATCACTTATCAGATGATACATATACGAAAATAATGAAAACGACTCGCGATCGACTTTAACTTAGTCCTCTCATCGTTGCGTAACTTGGCACGTCTCACCACCGCGATAATCCTGACGACTCTGAATACGATAAGCGCGCAGCGTGGAAGAAGAAGAGAACTAAGAGGACATAGTGAAGAAGGAAGAAAGGAGGAGGTGGAGTAGAAGGAGAAAAGTTGCTGTTTGCCGTCGGTCGGTCGTCGTTCGTGGGAGGTTCGACCAACCCTCGTGCAGCTATTGTGGTTCATCGAGGTAACGGCGACCCAACGTGTTCTTCGTCTGCGTTAACACCGACATCGATTCAGCTCCAACCCAACTTAAGATTTTGCCTTCGTGGTAGGCCGTGCTGGTTCCGCGGTAGGGAAGAAGGCGAGGGTTGGAAATGGTAGGGGTGGACGTGGAGAAGAAATATAGGATAGGCTGGTAGGTAGGTAGGTAGGTATATAGGTAGAGTAGGCATGGTAGGCAAGCATGACGCGACGTGGGACGAAAAGGACTCTGTACCCTAGGTAGAGTTACCGTCGACACGCGACTTCCGGACCAAGGGGCGCAAGCACGCCATCCACCTCTACGTCGAACAACGTGGACTTGGCCATTCGAACGTTTCTCCACTCGGTATACATGTATTTTCCTCCTTATCATTCTCCGTACATTCTCTCCTTCCGTCAATACTCGAGATCTCTTGACAGACCCACCTGTAAAGGATACGTAGTTTAAATATATGTAGATAAAAGGAGAGACGCCTCTTCGTACAAATGAAATTAATTACGAATAGATAGTTGAGTATTTGCATGGGAGATAATCATGGTAATATCGAAACTAACAAATCTTATTGCAATGCTTCTATTTGTGTGTATGTGGACATAAGCGTATGTATGAGTACGAATGTTATACCAGAGCGAAGAAATCGGATGACCGAAGCGACCGGTAAACGCGCTACGTGATCGCGAGTATATGTGTGATGGAAGCGAGTGTGGTAGCGCGAAAGAGAGAGAAGGCATGAGAAGGCAAAGGACAGAGTGTGCGTGCGAAGATTATAAATGTAGGAAGAACGAGTGGAAGGATGAGTTTTGTATCTAGTAGCCATACCGAGTAAACCATGAGATCAAGCGATAGCGAGTTTTCAATCAACACCTCTCCCCGTTTCCTCCACCACACTGCTTATCTTTCTATTTTTGTCCACGTAGAATCTATATTAATGGATAATTGTTCATATCTTCCTCGAAAAGAGACACCTCGATTTTTCTTTATCTGCCTGAAAATATTCGAAACGAAGTTATCTACTTATCGTGTTTTTCCTACTGATCATTCTCTTTTTCTCTCTTTGTGTGCACATGCACGCACTCTTATTCCACCAATGTTAGGCCTGCTTAAAGCAATGCGTCTTACGCATGAAAACGGTTTACTGCTGAATCCAGTGACGATGATGGCAACGATTGCGGCAACGACAACGAGGACAACATTGTTCGTTAGTTTCTAACATAAATTGATGGTTTTACCTGCATTGCGGGAAACGGATGACCGATTTGCGATGTCCGTTTCACAAGGCGCAATCGTTCACGATGTACGTACCCTAGATACATCGTATAAAATGTAGTGTACTCCGAAGAATCGTTTTATCGTTATTCTATGTTTATATTGAATAAATGATTATATTTAACTTCTTAAAAAGTACAAACCTGTGGGATGCGGTGTGATTGGAACGCGTTGTCCCACTCCAACATACTTTATTTAGTGAGTAAATACATTGTTGTTACGTAAACTAACGGTATACAGTACAGACCGCCTAGCCACCTTACGCACTCTCTAACGACTTCTTTACAACCGTCTAACAACTGCTTTACGACTGTTTCGACTGTTTTTCAGGCCCGCCGGGCCTCTCTTTTTATCCCCACGGCGATTCGGCCGTGCCCTACATAGAAGGGACGCTTCCTATCCTCATCAGTGCTGATCGGCGCATGCATCATAGTGATGCCATTGATCATAACATTCGGTCCGATATTATCCACATCTGTAGCTCACGTGGCTAGTCGTCCCGCGTCGATACTGCGGATGTAGATAAGATGAGCGCACATAGTAATCAATCAAATAATATTTTAATACATGACATTAGTAGTACAAAGTTAGAGTATAGAATCAGTAACGTTCACAATTGCGTAATGGTTATGACGAAACTCGGACTCTTCTTTTCTTGTCGTGTCCGCCATGCGTTCGACGACACATCAAGAAGTAGGGACGCTAATCTCATTCCCTCTGTTCCCATTTCTCCCATTCCCTTTTTATGAAGCATTAATTCCTTATCTTACTGGTCAGGCAACTTTTTTTATTTGTTATCTAGCCTCTTCCAGAGAATACGAAGCTAATAAATTTCGACATGTTAAATAATACTCTCCGAAAAAGCTGGATTGCATCTGCATGCGCTTAAATCATCATCCGGGTCATACTAATTTTAATTGCATCATATCATCCAGCGAATGTGGAACTGATTACGTCTAATCATATCAACAAACGCTCTAAAAATAAATACAGAGGGCAACACAGACTTTAAGACGGCATAAAGTCTAAAGTTTTCAGTTTTGAATAGTAAATGATGTTAACTTAAAAATGTAGTTTCTCATATAAATTTCCAATCAACATATACTACTTTCTAAATGACTAATGGCCACAAGAATGAAAGATTACTAAAATATATTGTATATTTCTAATAATAAGAAGATTTAAAGCTGAATGTTTTAAAAATACTCACTTCTCATTCATTCAAATGTATCAGGTGTTATTTAAATAAATATATATATAACAAATGTAATTTTACTTCTTATTGGGAAGTACGAAAACACTTTTAAATTTATTATGACTATTTTTTAACACATCTTTGTTTTTATCTAGATTTTAATTATTTTGAAAGAACGTCAGATTTTTATAAAAATATAATTTGTATTTAATATTGAAAAATCATAAGAAATCTAAATGTCTATATATTTTTTTATAACAAAGTACATGGACAAATCCAAGTTTCTTTC
Organism: Liostenogaster flavolineata; assembly: GCA_025433975.1. Classification (NCBI taxonomy): domain Eukaryota; kingdom Metazoa; phylum Arthropoda; class Insecta; order Hymenoptera; family Vespidae; genus Liostenogaster; species Liostenogaster flavolineata. Next base: position 1,555,335 of record JAITYT010001162.1, read on the forward strand.
AAAAATTTAAATGTATGTAAACTGAAGAAAAGATGGATGAAAAATGTGTGTGCATGTATGTGTGTTTGTGTGTAAATATATAAAAAAATATTTCTATCTGTACATAAATTAAAAAGTCATTACATGTACATTAGTGAAATAATTCAAAATGTATTTCTACCAAATGAACAACTGTTAAAAAAATTAGTTACAATAATATAATTATTCTAATTTTTTTCAACATTAACGTATCGATAAATACTCTATTTAAGACACTCAGTGCAAACATGCCATTATCTTTTACCATTTAGAACAAAAGATAGTTAACATTAGGTTACGAAAGCGTTCCAGTCATATCTTAACACACACACACACACACACATATGATTACATAGATAATAGACTTATAGATATGAGATATTGCGTTTAAATTTATCGTAACTATAAAAATAAGATTAATTTAATGTTCTTGTACCTAAGAAGGCACTCCAAGTAGTCATTTTAAAAACGTTGCTCAGTGTACACTCAAGCTATGCTTTCTCCGAGAGCCCATTTTTCACGCGTATTCTCTCGTTACTTTCTTCGAGTTCTAAACAGACAAATTTTTCCAAATCATTTCTGTGGATCAGAATTGTTCATTAACGGTAAGTACCCATCGTAAGATCGTGTAATCAAACTGAACAACGACAAAAGGAATCATAGCTAATAACCGGAATAATAGCAAAACCACTCTAATTTTTTAATTACTCGACGGACTTAGCATGTTAAACGCCCCGTCACCCGGAGTTGGGGGACAGTTATATTTCCGTAACATCTCAATTACTTATATAATTACTATATTATTAATTTTAGCGAATTTCATATCTTAAACGTGTGACATTTGCAAATTAAAAAAAGTTCGTGTCAAATATTTTCATAGGAATTATATCATATTTTTTTGTCAAAATTCTTCATACTCTCGAGATAATTAAACTTGAGTCCCGCAAGGAAAAATTCGGCTTTTTTTAGGCGTTCAACATGTTAAAGAAATTAATCTCACAGTGCTTTCAACGTTAATAATCATTACAGAACAAGTGTCGCCTAATTTACTTAGTTTTCAAAGAAGAGAAAAATGCAATCGGATCACGTCAACGGACAGTCAGACGAAGAACAACATAGCCCATTTGTATCAAGCTGACAACAACATACCGTTGATTGACAAGACTGTCGGTCAATTGTTGAGTGAAATCGCTGCGGAAAAACCAAATCATGAATATATCATTTCGATACATCAAAACTTACGATTAACCTACGCGAATATTCTTCAACGAGTAGACAAATTAGCAGCAGGCCTGAGAAAGTTAGATTTGAAGAAGGGCGACAACCTCGCCATGTGGGGACCAAACGATGTCGAATGGATCTTAACAATGTTTGCTGCGGCGAGACTCGGTTTGATCCTGGTGGCGATCAATCCCTCCTACAAATCGTCGGAGCTTACATATTGCTTACAGAAAGTCGACGTAAAGGCAATCATTGTTGCCGATAACTACAAGACGCAAAATTATGCGAACATAGCGCTCCACGTAAAACCACAATGTCCCGCCTTGGAGCACATTATTGTTTGTTCAAATCATCACGTTACGTAAGTACTGTATCGTAAATACTAAGAAATTTTAACAGTATTTCGATGAACAAGTTAATCAATACTCTTGTACGTATAAACTAAATAATCGTACAATTAGGTTAATGGACGGAAAAAAAATTCTTTCGATTTTTTCACTTTTCTGCGTATGAGAATAATGTACATCGAATGATTATTGTGTTGTTGATATTAATCTTTTAAATATCTAGCGGAACTCGCCGTTTCGAGGATGTAGAGTCTATGGCAAATCGAATCGAAATCGAACGTGTTGCTGCCGAACAGAGCGACATATCCTGTTATAAAGGGTGTAATTTACAATTTACATCAGGAACAACGGGAAACCCCAAAGCTGTGCTTATATCCCATAGATCATTAGTAAATAACTCTTTGCAGGTAAGATGAATCCAATTAATCCGGTAAGTTTCACCTTCGAATTTTGTAAAGTTTTTTCGTTTCCTCTCTGTGTTATTATCAACAAAAGTAATGCATAATCGAATCTTCAATATCATTAAAAATTCTTTCGCACTGTAATGGTCAAATATCTTCGAAATATATAAATATAAATATATAAATATGATAAAGAAATAATTTTGTCAGATATATCATAACATAATATTATAACGTTTATAACAATGTCTTATGTAGAAATTTAAAAGTATAGATTTTTCCCATTTAAATAGTTACTGTTCGATTTAAATGAATGATATATTCGTTAAGGTTCGTAAGTTAATATAATATTGCATAAACAGCGATAATCAAAAATCGTATTTTTATACGTATTTTAAAAAGTATGTATTAAAAAACAACATGACCTTCTTCAAAATTTTAAACGAAAATTTAAAACGTCCGTAGTAATCATGATTTTAATCTGAAAAATAAATAATGACAGATCTTCATAGCTGCATATTAATGGTCTCTTTATTTCTGCTGTTACAGGCTATGCGAAGGGCATATTTCGATCACGATTCAAAAGTATGCTTACATATACCGTTCTTTCACGCGTTCGGAGTAGCCATGGGAATTGTCGGTGCTTTATATAGTGGTCACACACTTGTAATACCAGCACGTTCTTTCAACCCGGTTAAATCGTTGGAAATTTCTGTGGCCGAAAAGTGTAACACATGTTACGGAACTCCGACAATGTGGGTAAGATGACAAATTTTAATCATTTCGTTATTCCTTGTCTATGTCATATTGTACGTTATTATTGCCGTTGCCAGGTGAACATGGTCGATGTACAGCAACGATTGAATCTACCGCTGGAGCTCCGCAAAGGTTTAATCGGAGGCGCGTTTGGACCACCCGAGCTTTTCAAGAGAATCAGAAAGATTCTAGGCATAAAAGATATAAAAGTACGCATTAGATCGTGTAATATGAAATATCGGATTTCTCATCATTCGCAAATCGATTGCTGAAGTCGTTAGATGTATGTTAACAAGTTTAAAAATCAATTTTCCTTTTTCTTTGAAAAATCTGATATTTCATATTACACGAACCAATATTTCTACATATTACACAACCTAATAGTGCCTACATATATGTGGGGACGCGTCTCGCGCCATATTTAACCACTTTGGTACAAGCGTCCATTATAATCGACAGCCACAGATGAACGCGCACAACCGAACGTCGAGTGCATTTAGAAATACCGTATTAAAAACATATGTTATACTGATTTACATTACAAGTAAAGTTACAAGATAGTAAAGTTGCCTGTAACGTAAAACAAGCTTTCCCTCGTCACAGTTCTAATCATGAGCAAAGTGGATTCGTTGTCGATGCACGGCACAATATATCGTGCGGATGGTGAGTGCCGGCTGGGGACAATGTTTCGAGGCCGATGAGCGCCATACCAAAGTGGTTAAGTCATAAGAACACCTACCTTCGACCATGTCGAAGTCGTTGCGGATTGGGTAGCTTAGTGGACTAGAACATCGCATGCGAAATGTGAAAGTCTCGAATCCAGGCTCACCCACCTTACACTCGATTTTTTTAGTAGCCATTTCGAGAAAAGTTATGATCCTACAATTGGGGCTCGTCCGGGGTGAACTAGATAAACGAACCATAAAGACGGTTTAAAGAAGTGAAGACGTTTAAAGAAATAAGACGTGTAAAGACGGCAAAGACAAAGGATGCAACGAAGTAATGGCGCGCGCGCGCGCGTGTGTGTGTGTGTGTGTCAAAGATTTGAATGTAAAATCACATCACGAGATAATTGATTATAAACTTATTGGTCTTAACGAAATACTCGCTTCTAACGTTTGCAGAGTATATATGGTCTTACTGAAACAACAGCCGTTGTATTTGAATCGTGCCAAAACGATGAGGACACTTTAATCGATACGACAGTGGGACATTTATCAAATCACGCAGAGGCCATGGTAAATTAGTAAAATCGCATATTATTCATATAAACAATAAAAATTAAAAATAACAGAACATCATTGTATTCAAACCATTAAAGATCGTTGACGAAGAGGATAAACCAGTACCATTTGGAACACCCGGAGAACTATGGATTCGCTGTTACAGCAATATGCTCAAATATGTCAACGACGAGGAAAGCACGAGAAAGACAATAACCAAAGACGGTTGGTTAAAGACCGGTGACTTATTCATCTTACGATCGAATGGTTATGGTGAAATAATAGGCAGAAAGAAGGACATAATCATTCGAGGAGGCGAGAATATTTATCCAAAGGTGATTATCATATAACATATGTACAATACATACATCAACTATTATTATATTCAATTTGAATGATTCAATAATTTAATTAATTTTTTTCATTATTTACAATTCAAGTATCCGTTAATTGGAAATCATATTCGTATAATATTTCGTATAACAATTTCTTCAAAGACCATGATTGTTAAGAAATTTAGAGAAGCATGTATGAAAGCAGATGTGCACCTTTTTTTAAAATACGCTACTATGTTACAAGATCTCGTACAAGGCAATATGTATCGTATAATTTTATTCCAATATCGGTGTAATGATAGATACAGTAAAAAGCATCGAATCTCGATTTTGATAATAATGTCGTTTTTGATCAATATACAAACTCAATATACAAAAATGCCGCTCCGCATTTAATTACACTGCAACTAAAAAGTTAAACATTATGAATGGCAGGTCAAAATCACGTATATGATTTCCAACAAGTTAGATATATTAAATAAGTAAAACGTTGGATAAGTTTAATCCTCTCACTATAGTTATGTATCCGAAATAAAGTTCAGTCAAGCCAAGAACAAATTAAAGACAATATCCAATAGAACGAGTGCCGAGCAGCACGTTGTTGAGTGTTGATTCTCCGAAGAGAATGAATGTGAATTTGTTATAAATGTTGCCGTGTTTATTTAGAATAGTTTTTGTTAGTAAATGTTATGTTTCTGTATATATAAATATTTATTATGCCTACGCGGCGAAACCTCCCGTGCAATAGTATAATACATTGTTAAATAATGTTTTAGGAGATCGAAAAATTACTCTTGACATATCCAAATGTATTAGAAGCACAGGTCATTGGCGTTTATGATGAAGTGTACGGAGAAGAAGTTTGTGCGTGCGTACGTCTACGTGAAGGTACCGAAATGACAAAAGCTGAACTACAAGATTATTGCCGCCAGAATATCGCCGATTATAAGACACCAAAATACATTGAATTCGTAACTAGTTATCCAAAGACTGCCAGCGGGAAAATACAAAATTACCTACTTAAGAAGGATTTGGAACGCAGGGGAATCATACTTAATAAATCTAAATAAATTATTAATATATTAGGTATATTTTAATAAGTATTTAACGCGATATTTGCATCATTGAAGATAGTCCTCGATTAGTTGATAGTTTATAGTAAAAATTACTCGGAATCTCTGAAAGGACATATTAAAAATTCCTCGGTGTGCAAAAGGTTAAACACGGAATAACCGCAAAAGCGGAGAACCTCTGTCATTCGAAACAACGGTTCTTCGTAAATAAAGATTTGCGAGTACAAAAAGGTCCGGGAATATCCCGAAGACATTGTCGCTACGCACAATAAGAGTGCAACGATTAAAAATTTTCAACAAACATCAACTTAATCTCGATATAACGTACGGGATTGTAGCAACATTGTATGAAAGCACATATTAAATTCTTATAATAGTACACGTAGTATTATTTTCTTGGTTGCTATCTAAAAAAAACTAAAGCCTTATATCCTAATATTCCATCACAGAAGTGGTCTCTTTTCTTTTCTTTTTTAAGACCTTTTTGACTTGGGTCTTTCGTTGTTTATAGTCGACCCTGCCTCTTTCCTTATCCCGATTTTCTATAAATCTAAGTGTCGTGCGACGCTTCTTATCGACACGGTTCCGATATAGATTCAAAACGTTAATACAAGCATTAACCTCCTCCTTCGTGGATTAAGTAAATCAAAAGTCGGACAAGAAACAGTCCTAAAAAGCAGCCTTTACAGACTCTGTTGCTCTTTACTTTGCTCATTACGGCTGCATATTGTCATGATGTCTTCTTATTTTATCATCCCATACAGACTATTAGTAACTTAACGTAATTAGATTATTATCCTTTTTTTATTTTCTTCTCCTTTTCGCCTTTTTCTTTCTTTAACTTCTTTTTCATTCGATCCCCTTGATGGAGTTTTTAAAATTCATTGTATTCTTTATTTTCATTACTCGTCTACTTTTTCCTACCTTTCTCTTTAAACGTTGTTCTCCTTAATATTAGCTAATCTTGATCACCTATTGTACTCACTTCACTTTCGCCTTCGTGCTTCTTACACTTTAATGTTACATCTAATTCCGCTTATTTGAAAGTAAGTTCGCGCTCTCAAATGATTTGTCCGGAACTCAATCTAGCAGCCCCCTGAATCGTATATGTAATGCCATCTAGTGGAATAATTAACAAAACTTCTAAAACTAGATGGCTACTCTGCACTACAAAAGGTTAAAAGTACGTACTGCTCTCACGTTAAATAGTTAATATGTACAACTCTCTGTAAATAGATATTTATTTATTTTTGTCCGGATTTGGAATCAATATAACCTGTTTTTTACTACTATTCAATATGTACAATTAAATTTGTATGAAACTTTTTATAGATATTCACGAATTTAGATTATATTCGGAATGAAAATAGTAATTCGTTTACATATATTTCGTACAGTTGAATTTTTATCTCTTCGAATTTAAAATCAACGAAAAAAATGGCAGAATACTTAGCATCAATTTTTGGTACTGAAAAGGATAAGTAAGTTTACAAAAATTAACATTTTTATAAATTCAATACACAAATCTATGGGAAATACATTCTAGATATTTTCTTTTATTCATAGAGTCAACTGCTCGTTTTATTTTAAAATTGGAGCTTGTCGTCACGGAGATCGGTGCTCACGCATTCATAATAAACCCACTTTCAGCCAGGTAAATCAACATATTTTGTTATACATCTAAGATAAGTACTGTAATATTCTCCATAAATGAAGAATTTAATAAATCGAACGTCTGTAGATATTTACTTATATTTACTTACACTTATTAAACACTTGTTTATATTAATTTAAAGTAATATAAGGATCGCGTATATTATTTTTCTACTAAACTAACACAAATGTATATTATTAGACATGCCTACTACAAAACCTTTATGTCAACCCACAAAACTCTGCAAAAAGTGCGGATGGCTCGCATTGTGAGTACGAAACATATATAAAAATATACATATCAAATATATACGTTTTGTGACAAAAATTTATCAATAGATTTCATTTCCTTACAGTGGTTGCAAACGTATCGGATGAAGAAATGCAAGAACATTATGATAACTTTTTTGAAGATGTTTTTGTAGAATGTGAAGATAAATATGGCGAAATTGAAGAAATGAATGTATGTGACAATTTGGGAGATCATCTAGTAGGAAATGTGTATATTAAGTTTAGAAGAGAAGAGGATGCAGAAAGAGCTGTTAATGATTTAAATAATCGTTGGTTTGGTGGAAGGCCTGTTTATGCAGAATTATCGCCAGTAACCGATTTCAGAGAAGCTTGTTGTCGTCAGTATGAAATGGGGTATAAAATAACATAACAATTAATTTCATTATACTTAAAATATATAATCTGTACTTATAATTTTATTAAGAACTCTATCATTAAGTGTAAAATAATTTAATCTTTATAGTGAATGCACCCGTTCAGGCTTTTGCAATTTTATGCATTTAAAGCCCATCTCCCGGGAATTGAGAAGATATCTGTATAGCCGTAAAAAAGGAGGAAAAATAAGATCAAGATCACGTTCACGTTCACGCGGTCGTGATCGCAAACGTAGATCACGATCTCGTGATAGACGATCCAGATCGAAGGATCGGCGTAAAGGTCGTGATGATAAAACTAGAGACGGTCGATCTGGACGTTATTAATTATGTTTTTCACAGTAGTTTTCATATTATGTGTTACTGAATTTTGTATCACATCATTCCATTTTTTTATGCCAGGTCTAGCCTTTGAGTAAGTAGTTATAAACATTTAATTAATTATTATTGTTTTTGTTTTTTATATTTTTATTATAATAACCACTTATTTTTCAAAAAAGTAAAATATGGCACAAGTACCCAAAATATATCAATTAACTTAAATGTTAAACTCCTTTTTTTTCTATATAATATTTTATTAAAAAATGACAAGAATTGCAAGTCTTTAATAAAAATTACACTCCATTTAACTATAAAAATAACATATTACTTAAAAAGTATTCCATAAAATTCATTTTTATGTGTCTTCTTTATCCGTGTCAATTTTATTGTCAATAATTTCATGTTTAATATAATCATCGAGACTCTTGCAAAGCGTTTCCGTCGCATTCATTAATTTTTCTTTTGAATAAAAAGCTATACTAAGACGTAAATAATTCTGATGTAAACCAGTATATGAAAATCGAATGCCTGGTACAGTAGAGACTTTGTACTTCTTCTGGCACCAAGTTACGAAATGCTCACTCTTCACCTCTAAACAAAACATATTTTCTTTATGAATTATATATCAGAAAACAAAGTATTATCATAAGATAACAATTTTTACCTGTTGGAAGACAAATCCAAACAAAATAACCACCCTGTGGTCGTTGATAAGAACAACCTTTTGGAAGGTAACTATCTAAAGCAAAACAAACTGCTGCCAATCTTTCCTAAAATATATTGAAAATTCTTAATAAATAGAATCTATTTTTATCAGAAATAGTCATTGATCGATTGAAATTACCTTATATGTTTTAATGAGCATATCTAAATATTCGTCTTCATCATTACTATGAAGAAGACTGGCAATTACTCCAGAAGTGTAGTGATTGACTGCACCACCACTAAGTAAGATTCCCCTAGAAAAGACACGTATAAACTATAGATTGACTCTTTATTCTGATAGAGAGATTACTTCTTTATCCTTAAATTCATTTTAAGTAATATAAATAATTTTCCAAGAGATTTAATTTATCGAGGATAAATTTAAATTCACAATCTCTCAGAAACTTATATTATTCTATCTCATTAAACTCACGTTTTCTTTAAAATATTTAATACGCGTGGACTACACTCCATCCAGCCTAATCGAATTGCTGGTGAAAGGATCTTGGAGAACGAACCATTTGATATGATATTACCACCCTTATAACCAATGTCCATAGGGTCATCATAAGAGAATAATCGACGTGGTGGAAACGAAGATTCGTAGTTAAGTAAATTGTACACATCGTCGCATACCACAAGAATGGAATACGCACGTGCTATGTCAACTATACGTTTACAACTTTCTGTAAAAATTAATGGCAATGAACATTAAATACTACAGATTATTCATATTCTTAAAATAATAGGTATAGTGATACCTTGGTTTATAAACATAATTCATTCTGGAAACATGTTCATAAGCAAAAGCACGCAAAACGAATTTCTTTATAAGAAATAATGGAAATCCAGATAATTCGTTCCATGGCCCAAAAATATTCACATAAACATGATTTATACAAAATACCTGTTTATATTTTTGTTATTTAAATTCAGTGTAAAGTAATTGAATTTAATAATTAAATTTATGACTAAGGTGAAACAAAAAGAAAAAAAAGAGTTATTGCAACTGCATTGTCACTGAATACATCTATAAACGGAATCATTATTGCTTATTGATTCACTGAAATCTTTTTCTTTATGTGACTTTAACAAGGAACTTATCTAATGACAGCTTTTATCTTTTTTTGGGCATGACAAGGAAATGTGACACTGCATTGTGACACGACAAAATCCGAGCGTGCAGTCAGTTTGATTACTAACAGAGTCATTGACACTTTTAGAGACTACACATTATAAGTGCGATCGCGCCATGTGGAACTCAAATATAATCACATGATCACGGGAAAATTTATTAAAAATTTTTGCTTATCTCAAAATTCAATATTTTATTGTACATCAAGAAAGTACCTGGTGGAATAACCATTCCTGTTGGATTATGATACGTGGGAATAGTATAAAACATAGCCCAAAATATCTTCTCATCGTTTAAAAGGTAATTCCCGGTTTTTTTTTCAGCCACGATTGTTTCAAACGCATCTGTATCAACCACGCCATCCTTCATTGGTACTGTTTAACAAAAGTATCGTGTTTTATTATCATTATTCTAAAAAGATTTGTAAAGGAAATATATTTTTTCGCAAACTTGTATATATATAAACGTAAACGTTCAGTCGTTACTTATCAGCAATTTACTATATTTTGGCCTTTATCTATTCTTCTTTGCAACAGCGAATATAACAATCGGTGATAAAAAATATAAACGTTATAATATATCTATTCCGATAAATATTATGCTAATCACTGCAGGAATGTCATATTGCTTTTATCAAACTTAATCATTTTTTATCAACGAAGACTTTCTAAACAATCCAATGTTAAACCTCTCTTATCAGCAATCAGATTAATTGTATTCATATTCTGTTTAAATCACCCGATCACACGCATACTTTAATTTATGTAATCTTAATGATAAATGTCCCCTTCAGAACTGAATTTTTTAATTTTGTTTAAGTATTATTACTAATCGCTATAATTATCTACTATATAATACTATATAAATTAAAGTATTTGTATGATCGAATGACACAGATACGAGTAAAAATGTATATCCAGTAAGCAAAGATTAATTTACAAGAAATGCACATAATGTACATTAATACATTCAACCAAAACCAGCATATTAAAAATGACTTAAAATGTATTGTTGTTCCAGTGTTTCAAATATTTAAATTTTTATAACGAATTTTCAAATTAAATGTATAAATATTAATAAATTTATTCAATAAAATAATGAGTTGTTTTAAATTTTCAATTAAAAGTATTTCTTATTAAATATACGATATACATACTTGAAATTATTTTCATAAATGGAAATTGCTTAAAAACGGTTAAAGCAATCATATATGTAAATTCTTCTACAAATATAACTCCGTTTGGTGATAGAATGTTAGTCAGCAAAAGTTGAATACCATGCGTTGCACCACAAGTCAGAAATAAATTTTTTCTTTCGACCGTATCATTATAACGTCTGCTTAGAAATTTTGCTATTTCTTGACGACACTCCCATAATCCCAGTGTAGCACCATATTGAAAGAAGTGAAAATCTTTATTTTTTTTTTCTTCATTCTATATCAAAATCTGTACTATTAGGCATGTTCATTTGAATGAAAGTCTCTCAACGAATAATTAAATTTCAACAGATAATTTTAATAATAATGATTAATTGTAATTCTTAAAAGCAGAACTGAAGTTATTGCCCCAAATCACTGCACTTACCAATCTATGTTCTGTAGCCTTACTCATCATATCTGGACAATATTTAAGCATGTCTGGACCGGGTGCACCGACCGACATATTAACATTATCATTATTATAAACATTGTAGATAGAATTGTCGTCGAAGAGATGTTTTAAATGTGAATCTTCAAAAGTATCCTTATCCATCTGTATATAATGTGATTTAACCGTTTGAGTGCCACAGGTCTTTCCTATTTTTTTATCAAGATTATTAATGTTCATCGAGAATTTTGAGCAACATGAAAGCCCTTGTTTAGACATAATTACACGCCTAAAAATACTAAAGCCTTGCATAGTTGCAAAGTAAGTGATTGCACTGTTTCTCATTTATATGCGTTAAGTCTTCTCTTTAGTCTTATCTTAAGTCTTATCTCAAGTCTATTCTGATATCCATCTGAGCATACGGAACGAAGATCACTTCAAAATATTATTTAAATATTTTATATTATCTACTTTATATTATACAAATTATAATTTTTTAAACATATATTTATAGTTTAAGTAATGCTTGTTTATAATATTATAAAATTTACATCTGCAAACTTCTATAGTATCTTAACTCAGTTAAGTATAACCTCGATAAATCGTAACAATAAAGAACACTTCAACAAAATTCAAGCGTGCAGTCAGCTCCACTTTACTAACAAATTCACTGATATTTTGGCTAAAGACTGCGCATGAGTGTCATAGCCATTAAATAAGAAGAAGACACTGATATTTTTAGGCATTGAACATAAGAAGCACAATCACGTCGAATGGCACTCAACGATTAATTAATTTTAATACAATTACTAATCTTATGTTTATGTAAAGTTTTACCTTGCTCACCTCGAAAGTCTAAAATGGTAAATCAGCAACTGACTGCTTAATTATCTCATAATGATTTATTTACGTAATTCAATACATATGTGTATATCTATATAGGTTATATCATGTATCTTATCTTATTGACGCATACTTATAAAAAGCAAACAAAAAAAATGTCACGAGAATAGCATTAATAAAAAAATCTGACAAATTGAAAGCTCTTATAAAATTATAAATAAATACTTCTAAAATGTGATTATGTCTATAAAAACATGTAGCTTTACATAAAAGAATGAACGAATAAAGAATTTAAGTATCTTTTTTATGTAAATATACCTTATAATTATAAGGTAAGTAAAATAATAAGTATAATAATATAATTATACTTATATGATGTCATATTGAGACGTAATAAGTTGATCGGACTAAAAATAAATAAATGTAAATAAATCTTTTCAGAAACATTGTAGAGGTAATCGAGCTATACGCGACATGCGCTGAATTTCCTAAATATAATACTTACTTTAATTATTATTAATTATAATAAATACGCACATATATATAGAAACACAAAGTTTATAAAATAATAATTATATTTCAGCTAATGATCCGCAAAATCCACGCCGAAAATTTAATAAATCGATCAATAATAATGTTACTTAGTAATTTTAATTCTTCTACAAAGTAAATAAAACTTTCTTATACATCAAAATGATTGTACCATGCGACTAATAACATCAAAATGTTAATCGTTCGAGTCCCAAGGGGTTTTGAAAAAATACTGTCGAAGAATTCCAAACAGCGCTACCGCGCTTTCTCTATATGAGCATGAGAAGACCCAAGCAGCGCGATAGCGCTTTTATTTTATGTCGTTATATTCTTTTCTTTTTGGCAGGGTTTCCTGGCATACTGGATACTCTTTTATTTTATAATGTATTATTACACTATTATTATAGTACTGTACCTATTGTAAAATGTATTATTTACATTAAAAGAAGGAGCTATGTGATGTACTAGTGTCAGTAAATCTGAGCGAGCGACTTCGACAGTTGAGGACGCACCATCTGTTGTCGAGAACGTTCGAAATGTGCTGGGTTTTCTCGACATGAAATCTGAAATCTGAAAATGGGACTCAAAGGGTTAAAGTCGTTTTAGCACATCAATAATACATTTAGATATAACAGTATTGAAGGAATAAATATATAGCCTGGACCTTTTATTAAAACCATTTTACAACAAATTTATTGTTCCATTATTGAATTAATGGAAAGAATTACAAATTATTAATGAAAATACAGTGAAAATATATTTATTATGACATAAATTCATCAGTTGAATATAGATTTTTAATCATATGTACTGACATATCTAATAAATTAATTTCAATGTATCCTTACATTTTATTACACATATACAATTAACTATGCATTCCAGGAACTCTGTATAAAAACACACCATCATGATCATAGTAGCAATCTTTAACTCTATAAGTTACATTTGGTTTATAAGCATCTTTAGGTATTTTTATACGAATAGGGTAATCTTCTTCTTCATTTTTTTTGTTCCATGTTTTAACATATGTGTCTAATTCACTATCTTCGATCTTTAATGTAATAATCTCTTCAAAAGATTCATCCGTATGATTCAGTGTATTCTTATGAACTGACTTTTCTAGTTCTGTTGAAGTTGATTCTCTAATACTTTGATCTAAATTAGCTACTGAAGTATTAACATATTCATTAACATGTTCATCTTTCAACTGTTGAGACTCGGCACACTTTTCAAACGATTCTGCTGAACTTGATTCTACAATATTGTGATTTATATTGGTTTCCAAAGTATTAGAAAATTTATCAACATGTTTGTCTTTCAAATGCCGAGGCTTGACATACTTGTCACACGATTCTGTTGAGCTTGATTCTATAATACTTTCATCTAAATTAACTGTCGAAGTGTTGGAATATTCATTAACGTGTTTATCTTCCGACTGCTGAGATTCAACATATTTTCTATATGTATGAAGTAACGTTATAGCTTTTTCTGGGGATTCTCTATATATAATTTCTAACTTATCTTTTACAAACTCGTTAAATGTAAGTAATTTTTTTTTATTTTTACCCGTTTTTATGATATCCTGTTCTTTAGTTGTACATACATTTCTTTTATTATAATCTGATGCTGTTGTATCTGATATTTTTAATATCGAATTATGATTTTCACCCACTACTTTATGTTCTGATAGATTATTTTTATGAGAAATAGTGGCAGTATCTTCATAGTTACCTGAAATATATTCCTGTGACTTATTCTGATCTATAGAACTACTAACAATACTTGTGAATAATTTACTTTTTGGTTTTGGAAGCTCAGTTTTCGGTGGTATAAATTTTTGTTCTAACATACTCTTTTCAGGTAACTGAATATGCCTATTTTTAAATTTTACTAAATGAGCTCTTAGAATAGGATCTACTGATAGTTCTCCTCGACAAAATTTATTCCAGTTATTTATAACATTTTTGTCATATTGTAAAATTTTGTCTGCTGATTCTGGATTATATCTAGATTTCAAAATCTTTTTAATTGTATCTGGTAATGCCGGAAAACTATTACTCAATCTTTCTATAGACCATTCTTCAGGATCTGCTTCATATAACTGTTTTATTTGTTCTTTTTCTAAAAATGTGAGAAAATTTGGTTCTTTTTCATTTTTGAAGCATTTTTTTTCAACAATTTTATATTGTAAAAGATCCTTTGCATATTTTACCTCACTGAAAGTTATAAGTATTAACATCAGATTATTTTGACAAACAATCATAAAATAAATTCTTTTTAACACAGTTTCATTCACAGTTAAATTCAAGTTAATATGAAAAATAAACATAAAAAATACATATGTAAATGTATTACAAAATATGTATGTATGCTATAATTGATTTGGTTAAATACATTGAATATACCTTATACATATATGTTTTATTAATATTTATATGTATATATAAATAAACTTAATCTTTTCTAAATGTATTTTTTTGAGTCTCTTAATCAATGACCATACATAACAATTTTAAATATGGAACACAAATCATATCACTGTAATATGATAAATTACTGATCTTTTCCTCCTTTTTAATAAAATATGGTCTATCTACATTAATTGCTTCGTATGAGTATGATTATTAATATGAACATAATTTTATTGGATCATTTTTAATTGTAATGTTAATCATAATTATGATAATAATTTAATTTAATAAGAGACACTGACGATTCTTCAAATTTTAAAAATGTAAATTATTCTACAAGATATTTACCTTTTGTGTTTGTTATAATAACCTGCGGTTTCATTAAGATCCAATTCAAATTCATCCAAATCTTCGTGATCAAGCTCTTCTATATTGACCGGAACCTTGCCATCGTTCGATATTTTTATTTTGCTTGAAATAATACCATTTCTAGGTTTTCTTACATATGTTCTAATAAATCTAAATGAAACTGATTTCAATTTATGCATTTTACTAACTATTATTTTTCAAATTCACTGCTAATAGTTATCGTTCTTATATTACATTACTGCTATTATTTGCATCGAAATAATATGTAATAAAAATGTTGAAAATGTGGTCGATAAATACTGCACGTGTTAAGTGTAATACAAAAGTTTATTCAGAAACGTTTATCTTGTACACACTCCTGGGGAAAAAAAAAAATGAAATGTCTCGCTTAGGCACCCTGAACCAATCGTAATCGCGGTTTCGAATTGGACAAATTGAAAGTTTGAACTGAAATCTGCTTTGAATTGAAGACAGTCTTTTCCATACACTAATCCGAACTCTCGGTACAATGCAGCTCCCTTATAGATTCGTCTTTACTTGGTCAGATTAAAACTGACGGTAGTGCAGAGCACTGTATATAATCTAGTTGAAAATTACCACCATATTTATGGACTTTTTCAGGATGAAAATGTGGCGGTCTGTTCTCCGCCACTGATTATACGTTAGTAGTGTTGCGTGGAAATAGTTGTGGGAGAGCTTAAA
>JAITYT010001162.1:1580865-1598562 GCA_025433975.1 Liostenogaster flavolineata
TTACAGAGTATTGAAAGAAATCTCCACTGCAAGTATAATTTTACTATAGGTGAAATTTTATTTAGTATAAGAAAAGATAAATTATAATAATGATATATAATATAAAGCTTTTTTGGAAAATTACAAAATATATGAAATAATATGTATAAAGGAATAATTCAATTATAATAATAGTTCTTGTTTGAAAATAAGAGATAGGAAGAATTATAATATTTAAATATTTATATACTTATTGTGCTGAATTATAACATTTCTTAGTTTACATCTGATTTAAAGAAATTATACATATTTCGTTAATTCACTACAAAAATTAAAAAATTATATAAAAATGCTATAACAGAGTTTTTGTTTACAATGTTTATACAATTAAATTAAGATTAATTCAAGAACAAACATTTTTTGCAGAATTCAAATAGCCAAATACTTTTACTTCAAAAGTAATAAAATTTAAAATATTAAAAACATAAGCATTCAATATGAAGTGTAATCAAACGATTGTAAATTACTTAATAATGTTTATTCATTTCTTACTTTGAAAGTAACATGTACTATAATACATATACTAAATCCAAAAATAGTGCTGTTATTACTATTTATTAAAATATTATGCACTATATCTATTTATACTGAAGAAAGAATTCTATCTAATAGGATATAGATATATGTTTGGTTTTTGTAGTTTATAATTTAATTGAATGTAATATTTAGTTGAATATTATTATAAAATGGAACATTATTAATATTCTATATCGATATTGAGATTGCAAAATATTTATTTTATATGCAGTAGTCTCTTTTATAACAAGCATCCTATTTATGATACTTTCTAGCCAATATTCTTAACATAACTTTATTTTACATGCATATAAGCCTGTTTGGAATGTCCACTTTCTACATACATTATAAATTAATGTATAATACGTACCACAAAATAACTTGGCAGATAAAAGACAGAAAATAATAATAAAGTTATAAATTATAGTAGAATTATTCTAAAAAATTCATTCCGGTATAACAATACAATATCTGTTTAGCGAACTTCACACAATAAAATTTAATAAAACTTCTTGCTGTTTTATGAATTTAATTATTTCATAATTATATTCATAAAAATAGATAGTTTAGAAACTTTTAACTAAAATAATTTAAATTCATTGTTTTAATTATTTTCACATAAATAGTAACTAATTGATTTTACTTAATATTTTCATTATTTAAATTGTGCAGGAACCAATTAATATTCCTGACCTTAGATATTTATTCAATTTGAATAGTTTTACTCTGAAACTTAAAATGGCATGATATGACATTAATTTTTTAAAAATATTTTTCTTATTGTAGACTGTACATACATCAAGTAATATTAAAAAAAAATGTAACTAATATATTATTATACCTTTGTCCAATCAGTGAATCATTTATTAATTTTGATGGAATCTATGTTTATCAGGAATCAGTATTAAATATGAGATAGTACTTTTTGAGTAAAATTGCTTATTATATCATGCAAATTTATATTTAGAAAATAGATAATTTATTCAAAGTAGTAATTTCATATATATACATACACATGCACATGAGTATTATATATGTACGTATATATATGTCTGCGTGTGTGTGTGTGTGTGTATATAAGAAAGTAATTATTCGAATACGCCATCATCGTTCAATATTTTCTATTATAATTAATATAGAAAAATGCATCGATATTTTTATCACGCAATTTTATGAATTAGTTTCATACATTTGGGTTGCACTACAGTGACAAATCTACCTAACTATCTAGTTCAAGAAATGATACAATTCGACTTCTCTTGTACATTTCCATCTGCTTTCTCAATTTCAATCAATAATGTGTGAAAAATATCCGCGACAGACTGAAATGCAAATTATATTTAATACAAACTATATATTTCAAATAGACGAATAAGATTTTTTATTTAAAATACGATAAGATAGAAGCAATAAATACCTCATTTTGCTTTGCACTAGTTTCCAGAAAAGCTGCATGCCAGCTATCTGCCAAGCGTTTACCTTGTTCTGTTGTGATCATTCGATCTACGTACAAGTCAGTTTTATTTCCCACTAATACCATTGGCACACTATAATTACAATGAGTGAATTAATTTCTCAAAAAAGAATTATATTTTACTATATATGTATTATAACATACTGCACTTTTCCGGTGATGTCAAGTAACTTATCATAAATTATTTGTACAACTTCAAAACTTTTTGCACTGGTTATACTATATACCAGGACATAGCCATGTATATCCATCGAATATTGAGTAGGAAATATACTGTATTCATCTTGACCTGCTGTATCAACTAATTTAACCTCATAATCTTGGCTATTTACTCTTGTGCTTTTTGTGAATGCTGAAAATCGTTTAAAGATTTACATGTATATTTATTTTACCTACATATTAATATTAAAAGATATAGAGTATAAGTACAAAGTATAAGAAAAATTTATTGTATAAGTACTAAGAACAAATTGTATATTACAAATATATAACGATAAAAATTCCTTACTATTTTCTATTGTAGGATCATATGAATCCACAAATTGACCTTCTACAAATTGAATGCTCAATGATGATTTACCTATCAAAATAAGAATTACACATCAGTGTATTATATTTGTATCTGTTTTTATATATGTCAATACCAAGTAAAGTACAAATAATCATATAAAATGTTATAAAACATTAGCTAACAATAAAATATTGACTTTATTAACTTCACATGACGATACATTCAATTTATAGATTATAAATAAACTTACCTACAGATCTATAACCCATAATAGCTATTTTCCTTTGTTTTGGTGGCATTCTTTTGCATTCATGAACAAAAAACCAGTATTAATATTTTGGGAAAATTCATGCATGCTCCAATTAACACCTACAAATAAAAATATAAAATATAAATAAAATATAGATACTTATTAAGAGTAAATAAAATATAAAAAATTTGTATCAACATACTAGTAGATAATATTTTAAAATTTTAATGCATATGCTCTTTCTTTCAATAAAATAGTATAATATATGTATATTTTCTACAATATGTAGCTATATTATTATAGCTACATATCCATAAATTAAAATTTATACCAACTTATCAAGAACCTTAAGCTTGAAAACATTAATTTACTGAAGGAATCTACCATTTGTAAAAGAACCTACACAATTATATGCAAGTCATAATACTAATGTCAATGTCATTGCAATGAAACATTTTGCTAAACTGCATAAATAAATGAAATTTCAAACATTTATAAATACATTTGTACGTACATATTTCTGTATAAATAACTATCTAATTCCACATTTATTTTCTCACGTAAATTGAACGCAAATGACTTTTTTTAAATGAAAATCCCTGAAACATGTACTATATAATGACTTACTATTAAAGTAAACTATAATTCAAAAAGAATTAAAGTCAAAAGCTGATTTTTATATATACAATATGATTCATTACTTTTTAGTTTTTGTTTCAAGGTAATTATAATTGCAAACATTCTAAAATACAAGACAAGAATCAAAATATGGGTAAATCCGGTTCAGAAGAAAGTGTTCTCCGATTCTAATGTATGTAATATCGTCTCATATTTTATATGCAATAAATTGTTTCTTTCATAAAAAAAAGATTACACTCGTCACAACACAAGGCGATACTGATAAAAACATGTTACATTTACTATTACGCACAGTTTAATCCAACTATTCCATGAAAGGTAGATTGAATAAAGTGAGTTGTACACCCATCGACATATTACATTACTAGACATTATTACCAATTTATTGTAATGCCCAGATAAATATATGAAATTCCCTAAGTTTTATAAGAAGATGTAGCACGCATCGTTGAACAGTTGTTATTCATCTTGATAATTTACATTTGATAATTAACGCTTTAAACTACGAAGAAGCATTCATTATTGTATTCGAATTTACGGTTACGTGTTACTTATCTGGTTTACACATCGTTTTGAAAGTGAAAAATAACTAAGTTTAATTGCATATTGATTAAAATTGATCACCTGTATTTAAAATTCTCTAGATGTTTAGTAATCAATGTGATTTATGTTTTTGTCGTTTCAAACATTCGATAAAAAATATTAACATATTCCAATTGAGAATCCAAACCTTTTTTAAACGTACCGTAGCGTGGTAAAATAATGAAGGAAATATAACAATGTCCTAGAATCATACGTCACTTCGAATATAGTAATTATTTTACCGATCTGGAGACGTTAACTTTTTTTTTTAAGGTATTGGCAGCATCGCGGATCATCTTTATTTGAATTTCAAGCTTGATACGTTATCAACGGCTTGTAATGTTAGAAAAACAGAAATTTAATTACGTTGCATGTAATTCTTACGTTATAATTGATATAAGATAACACAATATAACGAGAACGAAGGTTAATTAACGAAATACAGTCTTATGTGTGTATATGAATAACAACTGTGATGTAAATTGAGTGTACGTTAAGCGTGTGATTTTAATTAACTATCACGTTTAGCTTTACATTCTGAAGTTCGTATCGCGAATTCGTATGGTATTTAATAAAATGAATCAAGATAAGACGTCTTCAAACAGCATTAAGCAACTTGGAAAGAGAGAAACCGCCTTGCCGTATAAGCCGAGCACAAATGGAAGTACAGCACTTATGAATAAGGCAAGAAAATCACAAGCAAATATAAGAGTCGTTGTAAGAGTACGACCATTCAACGAACGTGAACTACAAAATAATTTTAAGGTAGTAGTAAAAGTTGTTGACGATAGAATGTTGATATTTGACCCAAAAGAAGAGGAGAGCCCATTCTATTATCAAGGCGTTGCACAAAAAGGTCGAGATTTACTTAAAAAGCAGAACAAAGAATTACAATTTATTTTTGATAGAGTATTCGACGGATCTGCCACAAATAGTGATATATTTGAAGGTAGTACGAAAGATTTAATCAGTAATCTTTTGGAAGGTTACAACTGTTCTGTATTTGCATATGGAGCAACCGGTGCTGGAAAAACACATACTATGCTAGGCAGCATAAATGATATTGGTATCACGTACCGTACTGTAGCAGAACTTTTCACACAAATGGATAATCAAAGTAGACATTGTGAATTTAATCTAGGTGTAACATACTTAGAAGTTTATAATGAAAATGTTCATGATTTATTACACAAGTCGGATCCGTTACATTTACGAGAGGACAATAAATGCGGAGTTATTGTAGCTGGTCTTAAAATAACTAAAATAAAAAATGCAGAGGAATTATTGACATTATTAACCAAGGGCAATAAAAATCGTACTCAGCATCCTACAGATGCTAATGAAGAAAGTAGTAGGAGTCATGCAGTGTTTCAAGTTTATATCAATATTACGAATAAATTGGATGGACAAGTGAAACATGTTAAATTATCTATGATAGATTTAGCGGGTTCCGAAAGAGGATCTGCTACAGGATGTAAAGGAGCACGATTCAAGGAAGGAGCTAATATAAATAAATCCTTATTGGCTCTTGGAAATTGTATTAATAATTTAGCAGATGGTATCAAACACATTCCATATAGAGATTCAAAATTAACTCGTCTTTTGAAAGATTCCCTTGGGGGTAATTGTAACACTGTTATGATTGCAAATATTACTCCCTCTAGTTATGCTTATGAAGACACTTATAATACTCTTAAATATGCAAATAGGACAAAGAAAATAAAAACATGTGTTAAAAAGAACATCGTATCGTGTGAAATGCATATTACAGGTTATATAAAAATGGTAGAGGAACAAAAGAAAGAAATAAATTACTTGAAGCAAAAATTATTAACTTATGAGAATGGTGTAGTTCAAGCATCGGTAGAACCAATAAATGATAAAACTAATGAAGTAGTAAAGAAAGCATTGCCAGAAATAAGTAATAAATTATTAGAATTAAGCGATAAGAAAAGATTGTTAAATGAGAAGATGCTTGCTTTAGAAAGTGCAGATAAAATTTTATGCTGCAGAATACAGTACAAGAAAGCAGCTGATAAACGATTACATAACTTAACTTATGCAGTGGATGCTTTGACTTCTGAAGAACAAAATGCAAGTGGAAAATCTCGCGTTAATAAATCCTTAGACTATTTCAAACGCCAAAGAGACTCTCTCAGAATACAGATGACTACAATCTGGAAAGAATTGTGTACAAATGAATTGGAAATGCAGAAATTGATGAAAGAAATTTCATCAAAAAATCTTGAAGATCAATTGTCAGATATTATTACAATACAAGAGTGTGAAATAGATAAATGCAGAATGCAACAGCAATTCGAACATGTTAAGAAAATTAGTAGTCTTCAGCAGTGTGAATTATATTCTTTATATAAGATGACAAAAATGATGAGTACAACTCTACAGAATTATTATAATACAATGAGAGGCCATGATACATTAACAGAAAAAATGAAGGAAGAATTCAAGCAGCTCGTTAAATTATTAGAAGGTGTTAAAAATATTAAATGGTCCGATTCAGAAACAATCAATTATGAAAAAGATTTTTATAATTTTACATGTTTAAATACATCTCACTTAATGGATCCCCTCAATAATGAAATACCTGTAAACTTGATGTCAGATAACTATGAAGAGGAACAAATAAATCATGATACTACAAATATTTTAAGTAGAACGTTTAATTCGCCCAATTGTGAAACTGAAAACTGCATAAAAGTTCAAGATACAACTATTACATTGAACGAAAATTCTTCGACTGGATTAATTCTTGAGAATTATAATAAAATAAACATTGATAGTCCAAAAAAGAGAATACTTGATGATACATCTCATATAACGGAAAAAAGGAAGAAGCGTATACTTTTAAACAAAACTCATGCATTCAATAATAAAACGCCTTTAAAAGCTAAAAAAGCATGTTCAAAATATACAAGTTTTTCGCATACTACCTTACAAGGAAAAGAAAATAACACGCGAAGGCAAATGAGTGCAAAAAATATTGCTATTCTGAATAAATTAAAAACAGGAAATCCTAAAGTATTACCAATAACTTCAAAAGTATACAACATAAAAAGTTCATCACCGATAACTTTAAAAGCAGTAAGAGCTAAAGAAAGACGTGCATTACTTTCTGTACATCCTTATCAGAAACCAAATGAGAAACACAAGTAAGTAGTGCGGTTAAAAAGCTGTATTGGAAATAATAAAATAATGGAAATATTAATTTTTGAGAGTGTCTTATTACAATATTTAGTTAAAAAAGGTTAGAATTTAATTTTTACATATTTATCATTACAGATCTACATCAGCTCCATCTTCATCCAGAGTACCATGGTAACAATAATCAAATATTTAATTTAAAATATTTAAATATATCTTCATGTATGTAATAATTTAGATATGTATATATAATTAGTCATTTGCTAAGCTAAGTACATGATTAATGAAATTGATTTGTATATTCATACATTAAATGCATGTATGTTAACATGAAAAAGTATGAGAATTGAAATATTCTTTACGTAATATACAGTATATATTTTAAAAATTAAAATTTACTTTCATTACATTTATGTTACATACATTAGAAATGTGTTTTTCTTTCTTTAAATATCGAATTATTAATGAAAAACAAAATATAATTCTGTCTTTTAAAATAGTATAATTTTTTGTTTAATTTATCAAATAATATAAAATTCAATATGATAAATTTACTAGTTAACTTATCTAGTCAATTTAAACAAAAATAGTAAGAAAAGTCGTTCAAATTCCATAAAAGAATTTCAAACGTATTTTTTTGAATTTTTTTTATTTAAACCTGTTGTGTTTACTTTGCATGTTTGTCGGAAATTTTAACAAATTATGTATTTTTTGATCTATGTAAAATTTAGTTTCTTGGTATATTATATCGCCTACAGTTTCATTGCTTTAAAAGGCATAAGTTTAATTTCATTTTTCTCTGTATTAATATGTATTTTACAAAATGTGTACATAGATAATAAATGAAATCAAAAAATATCATATTGAATCTTATCAGTTCACAAAATTTAAGACAGTTTCCTATAAATACATTTCTATATTATAGTATAGATTTTACTTTTTTTATGATAACTACAGATAACTATGATATTACAGAACTAATATTAATGATTAAGATAACAATGCAATAAATTATTAAATAGCGTTAACAATTATATTTTATATAAATACCTAAAATGTTTATTCTAACAAATTTGTAATACATATTGCATTATATTTAACAATAACACTAACACGTATATACACACACAATATCATTAATTAAGACAATTATTTAATTAAAATTTAAAATTCTTAAAGATGCTAATACCAACTGCATTTTTAAATTTTATTAGACAATTTTTACTAAACAAATGCGCGCGCGTGTGTGCATTGTGTATGACATTGTACATATCATTAGTTTTATAAATGATGACATTTCTACATTATATGAATAACTTTGTAATATTTCAAAAAACGGAAACAAGTGCAAATATTGGACAACAGAATACAAAATCTTACAATGCGATTTTAATATATTTTATTTTAGTAAAGATGTTAAGACTAAACCGTGGGAAATAAAAAATGTATACCTGTGGACACGAGTTTGAAAAAGTTTAGTTAGAAAGTTCTAATAATATCTGATAAAAACAAAGAATGCATCGTATTCAAATTTTTTTTGTACAATCACTGCAACTTTTTAATCCTTTCGGTACGAATGCTGGATATGTCCGATATCCACGATATGAGTCGCAGAGACAGTCACCGGCTTTAGCCGACAGCATTGTGAGCTAATTTATATATAGCAGCTCCTTTTGTATGATTTTTGGTATAAGGTCCTGTTCACAAGTGAAGTGAACCACCATATCGAAAGGATTAATGAAATTATATACTTACTTATTCATCTAAAATGTGTGGTATATGTCGGGACGCTTCTATGATTTTAAGTTGAGAATTCGCTTCACGACTGTTAACTGTTGGTAGAATCGATCTTGAACGATCGAATAGTGACGCAAAAGATTGTAATAAAAATGCTAAGAATGCTAATGATGCCAGCACACTGATAGGATCGAAAGTTCTGGAAACATATATATGTAAAGAATTTACTAAATATAATAATTTTTTATTTCTATGGGCTTAATCTATTTTTTAATGGACTGACACTTTATTGAATATAATGGATAATTACAAATTTATTAAATATGTAGAGTTTTAACACATTATTCAACTTTTTGTAAATTATATTTTAGTTTCTATTTTTTATAACTTTGATACTGAAAATATAATCAAATGCAAATTTATTGTTAATAAATTCAAAGTGTTATAATTAAAACTGATATTTTTCCAGTTCTGAACCCTATTGAATCTATTGTAATAGTTACCCTACAGACTGTATATAACAATTATTATTTAAATATACATATCAAATTGTCAATATTAAATAAATTTATAAGTATCTTATAATTCCTTATATATTAGTTCACTATATTACAGGCAAGTCTTGAATCCCGAAATGATTTTAAGAGAAATTTTTTACACAGCTAACTTTCATACATATCTACCATACATTTTTATATTTGGTGTATGTTTAATAAAAAATATTTGAAAATATAACCGAATATAGCTATATGAGAACTTACGGATAGTATGTAGTAGTAGCGGGAGTACCAAATCCATTGTAGTAGCTTCTTCCTTGAAGACTTGTTGGTTGTTTATTATACACCTGAACAGATATGAGATCCGTATCTAATTTTTGTTTAATAAACACACCAAGTTTTTCTATTAATTTACAGAATGCAGAATGTTTGCAAGATGGCCAATTATGAACAATTATGGAATATAAGTCCCACTCTTTTGAACTATTTGAAATATAAGAAATATCTGATTGTAAACGTGACTTGACCGCTACGATGGACGATATTATTAATAGTAGTATCATTGGTAACGTTATTTAAAACACAAGTTAATTATATATTAAAATGTTATTAAGTATTTGTTTTATATTTTCGAAACTATTTAATTCTTTTTTATATTATTTTATATTGTTATGTAGTACATTGTTTACAATCACCATCTTTCAAAGAGGAATAACTAACTTGATGAGATGCTCATAAATTTATAGTAAGAGTATTATTGTAATTTATAACAAGTCGTATGGTCTACTTATTTGTCATAAAGTGTATTTTCCCTATTATATTTTACTTATTGCAATTTGAATGCTTCCTGTGTGACGAATGACACGGTTTCGTTTCTTTCAATATTTTAACTACGATTTCAATTTGCGCAATCAAAATCTCATGCATTACTGCACATCGGGATTCTTGTTAACATTATATGAAACAACGTCAAATTATTTTTTTGTATAACCTTAATTCAAGGAAATGTCAAACAACTTTTTCATTCCCAATTTCCTTTCTCCTTTCCCCCAAGATTAAAAGGATTTTTTATTGTGTTTCGTTGCATTAGAATCGTTACCTACTTTAAATAAATAAATCTCACAGATGGGGGTATTATGCTTCTTCTTTTTTTTATAAAAATAAGCTCAAAAGAGACTTATACATGGTTGCAATCAAAGATGTAAGATTTTATACAATAAAATAAAACTTTTGTATGAGAATAACTATTAGTCAAATCTTATACATATATTTATATAGATATTTTACATATTTCACTATCAATTATTACATAATTCCATGACATTTTATAAAATAAAATAATTGTCTTTTTAGTTTTATTATTATTTCTTTCTCCCAATTTTTTTAATATTATATATAAGTCATATAAATATGATAACAATTAAATAATAAATTGTCAAAAACTGAAATTAAGATCATTTTCGTTAAATGATTCAAAAATATACAAAGTGTTAACATTCTAGAAATCATTTTGAAATAATATAGTATTAGTATAATTACCATTTTTTTAAAGAAATTGATTTTATTTAATTTCAATTATTATATTTGAGATTTAATACATTCTTAACAGCTTCTTTGTATTTATTAACTGCATATTGATCTTCTCCTTTGTTGTAAAGATCTAAAACAGCTATCTTGTATTCAGTAATACAAGGAATAGCTTCATAATCAAAATCAACTACAGGTTCAGGCCACTTGTACCATGTTACCACATTTTTACAATTCTTGCTTTGATCCCAATCATAATACTCCATATCGACTTCAGATTTTTCAGACTCCCAAGATTCTGTACGCTAGAAACATATTTATATTAATATTTCTATTGAATTAATATTTATTAATAATTAATAAACATTTTTGCAATGATATGTAATTCTATATTTCATTAAAGATGGTTAATTCTAATAATTAGAGATTTCTATAATATTCGCATATTAATTAAAAGTAAGCAATTTAATGATATATAGCAGTATAAGTAGTAAAATTTACAAATATATTTATTAAATATTTTGAGCTTACCCAAGATTCGTGGAATACTGCAGTTAAGAGATATTCTACGTATTCTAAATTTTGCTTTCTAGTTGGACACCTATCAGCAGTTATAATTATCATGTCTGTCTTTGGATCATATCGATCTTGTAGTAATCTTAACAATTTGTCTTTGGCATGATTATCTAAATGCAATGAACTTAATTTTACTTTTAAAGAAACAATTCTAGCAAGTGGCTCTCTTATCGATGGCCCAGAATAACAATAATCTGAAGTAATGATCTCAACTGGAAAATACTTTCTACATTCTTCATCAGTATTCAATTCATCGGGCCACTTAGTACAAAATTTTTTTAATGCATTACAATGTTTTTTTACTGCAGGTGATGTAAGATGTAGAAAATTTGGTATTTTCATAAGTTCTGCATTAGCAAATTTATTTGGAGGTGCTTTATTTTTTTCCGTGTAACCTTGACGTAAAGGTAGGGGTACTACGGCTGGATGAAAAGTGCGAGCTGTTGGCCAAACACTCGACCAATCTTGATTTGTTGGCATTTCATTATATCTTGGAGGAGGCACATTCATTAGAAAGGATTTTTTCTTAACAACTTTCTTTTTTTGGGGTAGTAATTCTAATCTACGAAATTCTGTAAAAAAGAATAGTTAAATAGTTATAGCTAAATTATTAATTTTGTAGGTTATCACTTACAAAATTACCATTCTCGTTCTTCACATTTGGCAACGATGATGAGAATACTGAACATTTAATGTTGTTCGTCAATGATAAAATAAGGCTTTTTTTACGATATAAAAACACTGACATGTTGTACAATGAATGATACTGTCAAATATCAATAAACTACGTCAAAAGTAGTTAAAAGGTACGAACCTTTACAGATTATTGTAAATTTATTGAAAATATCGATATTCGAGTATCGATTATCCGTAATCGATATGATACTAGTACTGAAATTGCAGATATTTCGAGAGTTTATACGTGACTCTTTCAAATGAGTGACATCTAATATGAAAAACATTCTTCGCTCTTATAATTATCAAATTATTTTATTGTATTAAGTTGAAAGTGATTAGTCATTCTATATTCAAAAATATAGATAATTATAAGTTAACGTTAGAATATTGCGCAAAGATATGGAAAGAAATTGAAAATAATTATAATTTGACATCTAATTCATTGGTATTTATTATTTATTCTATTATCATTACTGTTTCGTTTTTATTATTTTTTTATTCATTTATCTACTGTTTATTTGTGTCCAAACATTTACAATTGGCTCAATGTGAGATAGCGTATTCGTTAGAAAAAACATGAAAAGTTTATTAATGCTAACGCAGTTTGTATAATGAAAATTACGTTATTTGTTTAGATATCAAGTGTAGCTAAACTATTATGCTTTAATTTTAGTACCATGGGAAGATTATAATTCCCTAGTATTGCTAAGTAAATCATATATTGGAACTAAAAGTACTAGTACTTGTTTCAATAAATTTGTTGATTAATAAAGATAACACATAGCCATATCTAATAAATTACTTTACGTATTAATTAATGTAGATATATGAAAAACATATCATTGAACCAGCAAAAGATATGAGCATCACTGCAACTGACGATTTTAGATGTTGGCAATGTATGTATACAGACATAGGTGCCGCCGCACTGTTGTGTTTAGCTGTCGTTTAAAGTAATGTTTTTGAGCCGTCAGGTAGTCAAGTAAATTATAATTTATCATCGCGAATGAAAAATGTCGTTGAATAATATTTTCAACAGAATAGAATAGATCGATCATCTTGTATTATCTTTTCCAATAGACATCAATGTGAAGTACGAGCTGCTCAACGTTTACATTTATGAGAAGAATCTGTTTTTGAAGAGAAGATGATATTATGTTGTTTTATTATTCGTATCTTCGGAGTTAATGGAACGATAAATAAGGTTTGTTGAAAAGAGAACAATGAAACATATAAAAATCTAAACTATTTAAACCGTAACATTCAATGTTTAATACAATCAAAATTGAAGTATTAAAAGCAATATGGCGTGTCAGATACTTTTGTTACCATAACCTCAATTTTTCTCAGTAAATTTGAAGTTCTATATATTATGAAACAGATATCACGATTATATTTACACGATTAATTAAAAAATGATTGAAACTTAGTATTTATTTTATTAACGATACTCTGGTACATTTGTATTTCTTACTATATATTAGTTTCTCAATAACTTCTATAACAATTTTGGTAATTTTATTAATTCATAATTCTCTAAACTTAATTTAAAAATTTCAATGTTTTCATCTTGTTTTTCTTATTAATATTACTGAGTTACTAACATTTTTAGAAGTTTATTAATTTTAGTTTGAAATGCACTACTTTGATTCATGAATATCTATTTAAAAGTTGATCTTATTGTCCAATTTTATATATAATGTATTTAAAAAGCATTTAAATTAAGTCACATATCGGTAAACATTTAATCTCTTCAGTAAAAATATTAATTGTAAAAGTTAAATTTCACAAAAATTATATATTATATTATGAATTATAATATACAACTTGGTAATGCAAGAGAAATAAATATATAATACATAGTTACTTATAATTTAAAACTTTTTATTTATTAATTTGTATTATTATTAAAAAATGTAATGTGTTCATAGAATTTGATTAGTGTGCTACATAATTGATACACGAAACTCTGAAATACTTCAACAATATTACATTGATACCATCAATGTTTGAAAAAACAATGGATATTAATTTGATGAAGACATAGATTTTACAGTAAGTTATTTAATGTATCATTATTCTTAAATATTAAGAGGTTCTTTTTGTCTAAACACATGATATTGTTATGTACTGGTTTTGCATAAATACGTAATTATTGAATGACTTGATATTAATTTTGTAAAAAACATTTAATATAATTATAGTATTTTTATAAGATTTAGAGAAATACACCATAATTAAAAAAAATTATATTTAAAAAACTTTATATATATATATTTCATTATTTTTTATCAGTACATATCAATAGCTATTGTTGACACGCACGCACGCACGCATGCCTGCACAGAGTTATATTATTAAGTAAGTTTATATTATATATTTTCAGATATATACACGAGAAATCTTATAATTATTAATAAAAATGGATCCTAAATTTGACTCAGTATCATTAAAAGAGTCAATCGATGATCCATCTCATTCGCAAGATGATACACGTTCAAAAACTAATGAATATAGTAATGATACTGATGATACAGTTAACGATACAAATATTTCTTTACATAAAACATTATTCAAACCAAATGACACAGATTGTGCAAGTGAATTACATTCCGTGGAACCAGTGCTAGAGAATATCAATATTGGAAATGTAGATATAGACTCAATAGAATGTAATGTGCAATCTGAGAAATTCGAAACACAATTAAATAATACAACTGAAGAACTCTCTAATTTAAATAAAGAAACAGAAAAACTGGATACAGCTTGCGAAACTGCAATATTGGAAGATAATTCAAATAAAAATACAGCAGTTACTACTGATCTGGTTCAACAGTGTGATGCTGAAAGTTCATGTGTTGAAAAAATACAAGAAAATAATGCTAAAGAAAAAATTGATAGCGACTCATTGAAAAAAAGAAATTTGATAGATGTATCTTCAGTTAAGCCTAAATTAAATACAGATACATGCGATACAATCACAAATAACAAGAAATCTGAAAATGCAGATTTACAAGGCATAGAAAGTGTTGATAAAAATATAACCGAAAAGAATGCTCTTGAACCAGAAAATACAGAGTTTGTACAATTTTCACAAGATAAACATGATGATTCACAGATCGAAAGTCAATCCATAGATGCGGAAGATCCATTTGGAGGAGATAATCTTACTTCTGAGATCATTGAACAAATGGAAACAGATAATCTTTCTGAAAATGTAACTTTCTCAAAGTTATGCGAACAAAGTAATGACCTTCAGGATATAGTACATGAAAGAAATACTGAATATTTTACTACAAAAATAAGTAATAGTGAAAAATTGGATTTGTCAAAAGACAATGAATCTAATAAAATGGATATCGATGAGTCTTTAGATTCGATACAAAATTCTAATTGCTGTGAAAACAAGTTAAATAGATGCGTAAGTAATGATTCAATTAATAAAGACATTGCACAAGAAAAAAATACATTGTCAGGAGATCTCACAGAATCTAGTACTAAGACTAGCGAACATGCACAAAGTGAAACAGTAACTGCCACACCAATGGAAACGGAAGAACAGTCTGATGTATTACCAGGTCAAGACGATGAGTTATGTATCATACCTGATAGCATGAAAGTAATAATTCCAGAAAAAGCAGTGGAAAAAGTTGGTAATGATATAAAGAGACCTACTACAGATAAAAATATGGAAAGTGAAAGTAATGAATCTACTTCAAATACTCTTAAGAATACTACTACTAATTTAGAGGCAACGGTAATAATAGAACATGACTCTGGGAAAAAACAGACAGAAAATTTACAAAAGGAAAATATTTCAAAGAGCAAAGATACATCCGTAACAACTGATGTAATTAATCTGGATGAGGAGTCTAAAAATTCAGAAATTGAGGAAATTGTAACAAAGGAGATATGCAAACAATGTAATGAAGAAAAATCATGCAAAATAAAAGTGAAAATTGGAATTGAGAGTTATAATGTGTGTTCAAAGACTTGTAAAGCTTTATTTAAAGTAGCTAATAATAGAGCAACAGATATTCCCAGTGATGGGGTTAATTCAAAGAGAGAGAAACGCTGTGCAAACTGTTTGTTAATCATTGAATTAAATGATGAGCGAAATCTTTCATGGGAAACAATGGAATTTTGTAATGAAGAATGTTTAGGAAAATTTCAAACAAAATATGGAAGTTATTGCAGAAACTGTAATGGATCAGTTCAAGCAGTGAGTCTAGGAAAATATTGTGTACGTTTTGGCTATGATGTTCGACAATTTTGTTGTTCTACGTGTTTGGAGGAATTCAAAAAAGGATTAAAAGTTTGTAGTTATTGTCAAAAAGATATTAGTTCAGGTCCTGAAGGTTTTCTAGCACCAGTTGGAGATAAAGGGCAATTTAAAGATTTTTGTACACAAGATTGTATGGAAAAATATTCCAAAATGAGTTCCATAGAACCTCCAGTTGTTGAGAAGAAATCCTGTAGTGTTTGTCAAGAGGTAAATTTTTACTTTAAAATATTATATTTATATTTTAGTTGTGTAATTAAACTATATTATTTCTTCTATAACAGGAAAAACTTGTACATTGTGAGGTTCAAATAGATAAAAGTAGTCCGGCAACTATATGTAGTGAACCATGTTTTGCCGCATTCAAATTTGTAAATAAGGTGGATCCGGATCAATGTTCTATGTGCAAACAATTTTTTGAATTACTTAATAAAAAAAATTTTGTTGTGTTTTATGAAAATGAAGCTCATATATTTTGCACTAAAACATGTTTAAACATATTTATAATAACGAATAGAAAAATAGTGCCGTGTAATTGGTGTAAAGTAAAAAAATATAATTTTGATATGATCAAAAAAGAATTAAAAACTGGACAAGTGATGATGATGTGCAGTTTAAATTGTTTAACTCTATATCAGGTATGACATATTACGTTTATTTTTAACTTATTGGTCTAGGGGACATCAGTTGTTTCTATTGGGAATTTTCTTTCGTATCTTTATTCCGCTTAGCGACTCTGTGTTTACAATGTGTCCTCGATGATTGCTTACTTACGACGAACTGCCGATGAAAGAGGTACACGCGTCGCTCTGTCCGTCGACACACACATACAGGCACTCTCACATACACACCGCATACTCATAACAAGGAATGAATACCTTTTGTTCCAACAGTTTCATATGTAGACTTTAATGTCTACAAAATGTTAGGAATTGTCTTCGATGAACAGAGGAATAATCGCAATCTTTATATTGATTGTGTTTTGTTTAAAATCACTTATTGAAGATATTAGGTTGGTGCATATGAAATGTCGGATTTTCTTTACATGTAATGTTTGTCTCTCTGTTTTTGTTATGCTTTTGTTTTTGTCATAACCTCGTGTATAATCATACTATCCATTGCAGAGACACATTTCAACAAAGAAGATTTTCTCAAAACTATTCCATTTTGTTATTTGTTTTGAATTTCGTAAGGATATGAATTCAACCGATATTCGTGTAATTTTTT
>JAITYT010001162.1:1599319-1615153 GCA_025433975.1 Liostenogaster flavolineata
CTGTTTTATGTATTCACTTAAAAATCCGACATTTCATATGCACCAATCTTATAATTTTGCCCTTCTCTATAGTTACAATACAATAATAAAATAATGACGTTGACGAGGTATTAAAGTAAGAAATTTACAACTATTCGACGGACACGTCTAATTCCATTTCATTTGTATGCCAAAACATTAATTTTTATTATTAATATTCAAAATAGTACGATATATAATTTAAAAAAGTAACTGTTATTTTTTTAGGTTTCTATTAATGCTGTTTCTGCAAAACGAATAAATTGTGATTTTTGTAAAGAGTTTTCCCAAGCTCAATATCATTTAACAATGTCAGATGCAACAATTCGCAATTTCTGTTCATATAATTGCGTTATGAACTTTCAAGCTCAATATACAAAATCCCCAATCACGATACCATCAGGCGATGATCCTGTTCCAACAGGCATGCCAAAAAGAACAGTTCCACAACGAGCTACAACTCAAAGTGTACCAAAGGTTAATGAAATGCATAATAAAAAAAATATGCCAGTCATTTCGTCAGTAACTAGTTTAGCTGCAATAGGAAATGGACAGCCTAGTCCATCAACTCAACAAAACAATGTAAATACTATGATAGTGCCATCAAATACATCGGTTCAAAATCAAGTACCACAAGTCATATATAAACAACAAATTATAACAAGGCCAGCAAGTCCATTAATAGTACATAATAAAACAACTCAATGCAAACCTTTAATGCATACTAAAGGAGTTTCTGTCCGACCTCATCCTTGTACAAAGTCAACACAAACCGAAAAAATTCAACAGGCTGTAGTTCCAATACCAGTACCAATTTATGTTCCGTATCCAATGCATATGTACAGTATGCCTTTTCCAGTTCCACTACCTTTTCCATTACCTATTCCTGTACCAATTTTTATACCTACTACTAGAAACAGTGCTAAAGGCATTTTTAAAGATATTAAAAGAATACAAGAAAAAATACCAGCAGATCCCTTTGAAGCTGAACTTCTTATGATGGCAGAAATGGTTGCTACAGAAAAAAAAGCTAATGAAAGTGATAGCGATTCTGTAGAAGATAGGTAAGAATGTAAATATCTCTATTTTGCATGATTTATTGCCTTCGTTTCACATTTATTATTAATTATTTAACAAACTTTTTCATAGGGATGATGATAGAGCTGATCATGGCAATACACACAGTGACAGTTTTAGTCCAGATGGTGTTGATTCTAACAACACATTCGGTGAAGATATGTTACAAATGGCTTTAAAGATGGCTACTGGTGAATTGGATGAACCAGCGGTTGATTTAGAAGCTGCATTAACTCCAAATACAATTACTGCAACACAAGCACCAACGCAAGTTGAAACTACAATAGATAATGATGGTATGAAATTTATTTATTAAAATTATCATTTATTTGATATTTTTAATATACAATAGTAGACATAAATATTGGTACAAATATTAATTATATATATGTTCCCTACTTTATTAATTTTGTTCTATTTTTCTATATAGGCAAGTAAGACATTCTAAATACAGATCCATACAAAAAATAATTGGTATAAACAATTTTTTTAATAGTTATAAATATTTGTATTCGGAATCGCATACTATGCCAATTCTTATGTCCATCACTGTAGTTAGTTATATGCTCTCATGTAATTCAAACAAACAAAAATTTACATATTATAGGACAATCTGAACGTTTGATAGCTTCTAGAGGAAGAAAACGTATGGTACCATATAAACCACGATCTTCCCCAAACAAAAGAAGTAGACGCGTGTCTAATACTAATGAAATGCCTTTAATGCCTCCACCAGAACCTCAACCACCTCAACCAAGAATTATAGAACCGATAGAAAAACCAGATGCGAATATGGCATTAAAATATACTTTTGGAGTGAATGCTTGGAGGCAGTGGGTAAGACAGTTACATTTTTTTATTATTTATTATTCATATCCCTTAAATACAATTTGTTATATTAATATATTTATTAAAATAGGTAGTTGCTAAAAATGCTGAATTAGAAAAACAAAGTACACCAATGAGAAAATTAAAGCTATTTAAAACAGATCTCTTACAGCTTACAGCAGATGAGTTAAATTATTCTTTATGTCTTTTTGTAAAAGAAGTGAGAAAACCTAATGGTACTGAATACGCTCCTGATACCATATTTTATTTGTGTTTAGGTAACTCAATTTAATTATTATAAGACTATTAAAAAAATAGTTAAACTGATAAATTTATGAAATTATGAAATTTTATATTTGTCTAAAATCTATGTTTTTCTAAACGTTAACGCATACATTTGCTGTTCATGCAAATCTACTTTTTTACTATTGTTATAATGAGTATTAGAAAGCATATGCATATAAAAGTAAGAAATAATTAAATAGTTAAAAGCAATACAAACGAATTTTTTATTATCGATTAAATATTAATAAATTGAAATAAATCTTTTTTATACGAGTGGTTTCATTTTTAAGACAAAGTTTCATACGTTCATGAATTTTTTGATATAAATATAAATATAAACATTAATATTTCCGACTTATTAAAGATTCGCTTTTATTTCAGGAATACAGCAATATTTGTTTGAGAATAATAGAATAGATAACATCTTCACAGATTCATATTATGAAAAGTTTACAGACTGTTTAAATGAGATTGCAAAGAAATTTTCTATTCTTTATAATGATGCTCGTAAGAATCTCTATAATAATCTCTCTATATTGTCTCAACTATTATATGATTGAACGTCAATTATTTTAATTAATTGAAAAATAAAATTTTACAATTTTTACTTAAAGAATCTTATATGTTTGTTATTTATTTTAAAATTACAGTTTACAAGCACATTTTCATTTTCAATATTCCATAATTGGTGTTCCATTATAATAGTACATAATCATAGTGATATTAATACATTGGCAGCCAATAATGTTGTTCCACATTATTTCAAATTTATAGTTACATGCATTTCACAATGAATAACGTTTTATCCTTTGTTATTATATCCCCCTTTTTAAATAAATATAATTGAATGAAGCAACTATTACAGCCATAAATTATTTAATTTCATTTGCATATTAACGATGTGAATTTGCAGCGTTCAGCTGTACGTTTAAAAATTGTAGACTATATTCAGCTAAAGCTTTTACATCAGAACCACCGGTTGCGACTGTGTTGATAATATCTGTATGTTCTGTATATTTGATAACATTTTACTATATTAAGTATAATAATATTGAATAAATATCGTGTATAAATATTTTTCAGAATATATTGTAACGAGAGTTGAAGAGGAACATTTATGGGAATGTAAGCAATTGGGTGCTCATTCTCCACATGTACTTCTGAGTACACTTATGTTCTTCAATACAAAACATTTTAATCTTGTGGTAAGCGTATATTGTTTTTACTATTATTTTCATAATATTGTTAAGCCTAATGTATTGTCTATATTTACATAAAATGTGTTTTCTATTAGACCGTTGAAGAACACATGCAACTGTCTTTTTCTCACATTATGAAACATTGGAAACGGAATCCAGCAGCTCAGCCTGCTGCAGTCAGTGGAAAAATACCTGGCTCAAGAAACGTCCTACTACGTTTTTATCCACCACAATCAGCTCTTGGTAGATATTAATGAGCATATTTTTTATAAATACCATCATAATTTCACTATAATCTTTATAGAATTCTTTTTATAATTATTTGATATACTTTAAATATTTAATAATTAAAATCACAGTTTTTACATTTTTTATTTTTCTCAGAAGCTAATTTACGAAAAAAGAAAGTTTACGAACAACAAGAAAATGAAGAAAACCCTTTAAGATGTCCCGTTAAATTATACGAATTTTATTTATCAAAGTGGTAAGTTATATGACATTTTACATTACTTTATTTGAAATTACAAATAATTTCAAATATACACACTGTGCTTTTATATACGATAATCATAATTATGAAATTATATATGATTATATTATGAATAATTTATGAAACTGTAATAGATTTTATATATAAGTAATTTTTTTTAGCCCAGAAAGCGTTAAGACTCGTAATGATGTATTTTATCTACTACCAGAAAGGAGTTGTGTACCAGATAGCCCAGTATGGTACTCAACATCTGCTCTTGCTAAGGAACACCTTGTGAAAATGCTGTATCGTGTTAAAATGGTCAAAGAAATTAATGTTGCCTTGCTGACCAGTTAATTTCATTTTGTTACATATATATTTCATTTGTCAATTATAAAAAAATCATGGAAATATATGCAATCTTTTTATACAGATATTTTATGTTACAGAAATGAAGTGAAATAGTGACTCATGATGATATACTAAATCAGAACTTTACAATTCTTATCGTAAATTTCTTTTATTAAATAAACTATTGATTCAAATCTTTGATTCAAATGAAAAAAAAATATAAATAAAGATGTATGTTTCTATAAATAATGTAGTAAACATGAATAAAAATAATTAAATCAATATTTCTTTGTGAGTGCACACAATTATGGAAAAATATAAATTAAAATACATCAATATGACAATGTAAAGAATTATTATTATATACAGTCACTATTAGCATTACATAATATAAAATTTCGGTGTCAGTATAAAAATGGTCTGTACAAATAACATTATGTACGTGTAATTCGCATATTAAGAAAAATGTTTAGAAATTAATTTTTTATGTAAATAGAATTCGTGTACTTTCTTAATATAATGTTTTTTATTAGATGTTTGTGTAAATTCTTACAAACTATAGTGTATTTCTCTAACTATTTTTCAGTACTTAGTAATCAATAATTTACACAGTTAAGTAATCAAGATTATATGTTATACAAAGGGCATTTAGATATAAACGACAAGACAGTTCTTTAAAAACTCAATTGAGATACAAGGCAGTTATTATTTTATATAATCTTGAAATTTAGTGACATAATATAGCAAGTTACAATTATAAGATTTAATTATTGATAAATGTAAATTTTATAAAAACTATTCTAAACTTTACTATGTTGATTTATTTCTCACTCACGTATAATTTTTAATTAATGTTTCGATTAAAAAAATATTAACATCTGCAATTTCCAAATAATTGACTATTTATAATTAATAACATTGACGTTAAGCGATGACTATGTCAATTAATATTGCAGAGTAAGCAGTATAACAGTAACGGACGTAAAAATATTAAATAATAATGAAACAATATTATAATTCAGAAGCAAAGATAATAACTAATGATTTATGATGCTTCTTTCCACTGCATGTATTCTCTTGAATATTAATGGTTGAAAACTGAAACATAATTCTCGTTACTTTTAAATTGTTTCTGTTTTTAAATGTTTTTTTATATTTCTCGATGTTGACATCTCCAAGATGTCATTGCTTGCTAAGAGGTTAAAACGTTACGATACGACAAAACGCGTTTATCAAACAATATAATCTATTACATTTTCCTGCATTGTTGCTAGTTAATACATTTGTTATTAAAAGTCTGGAATTTATTATTGAAATTTTATCTAATTAGATATATAAAATTATCAGCAAAATCTACATAACGTTTCAATTAACACGTTTAAGCTTTCGTTCCAGCTGTTTAATAACACATTTTTGAAATCGTTTATGCTATATGAAATTATATTAAGTATAATAGTGTCAATAATAAAGTTTCCGTTTTGATAATATATGTACATTATTCAACATTATTGTATATACAATAATATATGTATAATATATATATATGTATAAACGGGAGACGGTTAATATTTAAACAGAGACAGAGATAGTTTCTCCTCTAGATAAGAAAAGAAAATTTTATGAAATCTAATAATAAAGTTAGAATTATGAACTCTTAATACTCTTATCTAATTCTTATCAGCACTGTTAACAAAGTAATCAGTAGAAATTGCTGATTTGGGGAATTCTAAAGCGAATCAGTTAATCGTATAGAATAGTTGATACATCGTGGCTAATTTTTAAGTAAGTAAATACAATTATTATACTAATTCAATTAATATTTTGTTTGAATCTACAGTG
Organism: Liostenogaster flavolineata; assembly: GCA_025433975.1. NCBI lineage: Eukaryota > Metazoa > Arthropoda > Insecta > Hymenoptera > Vespidae > Liostenogaster > Liostenogaster flavolineata. Next base: position 1,605,386 of record JAITYT010001162.1, read on the forward strand.
AATAATTTCATTATGTATATATTTATATTTGAAATACCTTTATAACACATTATTTATAACAATAACAAGAAAAGATGAGACAATAATTTCATATTATATATATTTATATAATTTCTTTAGATATAATATATAAATATATGATTTTTTTAATGAAAATCGATGAAAAATATATTGATATGAGAAATTTTTCTATCATTTAATCGAAGCATTATTTCAGGCCAAAAATTCATATTAAAAGAAGAAGTAACTATGTCATTAAACATAACTAATAAGCAAACAGTAGAAGAAATTTTACAATCAAATGTACCTCTTCCAGAATTACAAGAATTGAAACGTGTTTTATATGGTGAAAAAGTAGAGTAAGATAATTTCTCAATACTTTGTAAATATACAAAAATAATTAAACTTATTTAAAAAGTGAATAAATTATAATTTATTGGCAGAGTATTAACTGTGCCACAATGGGAAAAAAACACAAAATGTGACGTTAAAGGATTTGCGTTTGGTGCTTATGAAGAAGAGACACGTGCAGCACGCGGCGTAACAGTTGGATTAATTCAGCATTCAATTGTATTGCCTACAAATGAACCAGTAGTGGATCAAAGAAGTGCAATTTATCAGAAGGTACAAACTTATATACAACATGCAGCAACTTGTAACGTTAATATACTTTGTCTTCAAGAAGCATGGAGTAAGTATTTTGTTTCATGTAAATTATTTATTACTATAAACTATAAGTTAATACTTATTGTAATAATAAATTACAGCTATGCCATTTGCCTTTTGTACCAGAGAAAAATATCCATGGTGCGAATTTGCTGAAAATGCTGAGACAGGACCAACAACGTTTTTTTTATCTAATCTTGCACAAGAATACAATATGGTTATTATTTCCCCAATTTTAGAAAGGGATGAAAAGGATGATACATTATGGAATACGTGTGTTATTATTAATAATAATGGCAAAATTCTTGGAAAACACAGAAAGAATCATATACCTCGTGTAGGAGATTTTAATGAGTCTACATATTATATGGAAGGGAATACAGGACATCCTGTTTTTGATACTTGTTATGGAAAAATTGCTGTGAATATTTGTTATGGGCGACATCATCCGTTAAATTGGTTGATGTTTGGATTAAATGGAGCAGAGGTAAAATGTCTTATAATAAATAATTTACATTCCTTTAAATTATAAATGGTTTACTATAAAACAAACTTGTCAAAAATTAGTGCATTTTGAAATATATATTGAGATTATCCATATGGTCAAGATTCATATGTTTTAATATTAGTATCATTCTATTTATACAAATAAAATATTATAATCCTGGAGCTCTCTATGTAACTAGTTCTACCATAAGGGAATAGTGCAAAAAGCTCGATGTGCTTTTTTATTTGATACTTTTTACGAAATGCTTTTTTTGATTGTTACAATAATATGGAATAATTAATAATTTATAAAAATTTAATTATCGAGTGTAAATAATTGTATTATGAATAATGTCTATTATACATAATTCGTAAATTATACATATTCGTGTGAATAAATAATTATACAACTGTTCTTATATAAAAATATATTATAGAAAAGTGTATTCATTGAATATGGGTTCAATATCTGAGTGTTAAGTTAATATATACATTATTATAAATAATGAATCTTAAATCTGATTATAATATTTCTAGATTGTCTTTAATCCATCAGCTACTGTTGGACATTTGTCAGAACCAATGTGGGGTATTGAAGCAAGGTGTGCTGCAATTGCGAATAGCTATTTTACTTGTGCAATTAATCGAGTCGGTACAGAAGAATTTCCAAATGAGTTTACCTCTGGTGATGGTAAGCCAGCTCATAGAAACTTGGGGCACTTTTATGGCTCAAGTTATATCGCTGCTCCTGATGGATCTAGAACTTCGGGCTTAAGTCGAACTAAAGATGGAATACTTATTGCCGAAATGGATCTCAATTTATGTAGACAAATGAAAGATATGTGGGGATTTAAGGTAAGATTGTTTTGTATATTGATATTATCTATAATATCTGTTTTATTAAGAGCTACACTACAAGTTTTTAATACATTAAATGCCATACGGATTCATACAGACTGGCTCTAAACTCCATATGGCATAATGTAAACGATAAATGTAACACTGATCTGGAAGCAACTGCCATAGTACTTAACGTGTTAATCCAAGTACATTATATTTATTATGACTATATATAAATATTTTTTTTAAATTTTCAGATGACCCAGCGTCTAGATATGTATGTCAAAGAACTTTCTGAATTTGTATGATATTTTGGTCTAAATAATGGTTTTGTTATTGAGTTAAGATTTATAAATATGTTTATTTCATTTTTAATATGTTATTCTATTTTGTCCGGGATTTTTGTATAGAATGGAATGGAAAAATCGTTTCATATGTTACAATCTAATATATTTGAATTTATGTCAATAAGAAAAACTGACTTTATTCGTCAGATTAATAATATTAAATTTCTCTAGTATGTTCAATATATTATGTAGATTGATATAGTGTGGTATGATAGTGCATATTTAAAAAAATGTAAAACATTAACTAAAAATAAATATATTTTAAATATACATTACATATATAAACTATACTTATATTTCTTATAATTATATATTAGGTTGTTCGGAAAGTAATTTTGTTTTTTTGAATTCAAAAATGGTTAAATCCGTTCGGATTTAAGAATGGTTCATAATCATTTGAAACGCCATCGTCTTTCATTTTCATAAAAAAAAAAACGAAATTACTTTCCGAACAACTTAATATTTAATTTTGTTAATTTTTTTAAGCTATACACATGAATTATTAAATAAGAGATTTTAATTCCTTACATTTCTATTTTTTCACACAGTAGAAATGATTGCAATTATTGAAATACTTATTTATAGATACAATAATTATAGAATGTAATGCAGTATTACAAATGGGTAAATAACAAATTTTTCATGAATAAATAGGTTATCCGATAAATCGTTTAAAGAACATCTAATATAAAAAAAGAATTTTATTAAATGATATTCGATAAATTATCTAAAAATTTATTTTGAATAGCTCTAATTCTAAATTTGACGATCACCTACCACCTGATTACATGCTATGCGTATTTAAGATAAAAGTAAAATAAAAATAATATACTATATAACTTTGTCTACTCATGCGTTATTGCAATTTTATAGCCATGTTATCATTAAGTGCCGGATAGAAAGATTTTTTGATGTACAAAGGATAAATGATATTGTTCGAAGGTTAAGTATATTTTAGAATGATAGTCGCAAGGGCTAATAATTTTATTAAGAAATGCATATAAATATCAATTTAAATATGAGATATATACATATATATTTCTAGATATATTATATTTCCGTACATATTTAATTAATTTGATATATTTAAATTAATCGATTATAGTTTCAAACGAAACAGGAGGTTTTCGAATGTAGTGAAATGAGCACAGTATACATATACTAGACATTTACTATTTGCAACGATAAGATTAATGACGATAATGTATCTTATAATAAATGTTAATTTACAATTTGATATCAAAATTTCTCTTTATTAATTATAGTTATATATGCAAAGAGTAAATGAATCCATGCACGCATATGTAATATTCATGCATTATTCATCACTATATTGTGTAGGTAAATCGTATATCGTACAAAAATAATTTGATACAGAGATGCTGCTTAAACCATTACAATTAAAGATTATAAAAAACGTTATCACAAAGGTAGGTATCTTTACGGTGCAAGGATGAGAAAGAAACGAAAAATATCATAATTTACAGTTTGAAAATAATATAATAACGGATGGTATTTCCTCCCATAAATCATTATTTGTATTAACCTCTGTAAATCGCGATGTGAGAAATAATTTTCGAATATGTCTAAAAGTAGAATCAGGAAAATATCGTCTCGTGTAAAAATGTAATTTGGTCATAGCATGATTGAGTTGGATCGCTAAATATGGGAAAAACTACAAGAGTAGTCGTTTGTGGAATGAAGGGAGTCGGGAAAACAGCCTTGTTAGAACAACTCATATATGGAAACGTCAATCCAAAGACAGTGAGTGTTAGGTTATGTTGGTATCGTCCCTGTAGAATTGATGTAAATTTTGTTAAAATATATATGTACATATAAATATAGCTTGTTTCTCGCATAATAGGACATTTTAGTCTCATATTAGCAACGTTTTTATTGTTCTTGTGCAATTTCTGCGCATAATAAAATAGAACGAACGTTTATATTGACATATAAATATATACTAATTTAACAGGAAATTCATCCTACGATCGAAGATATTTATGTTGCAAATATTGAAACTGACCGTGGGACAAAAGAAAAAGTCAGATTTTATGATACAGCTGGTTTGGAAGCATTGCAAACTACTGTAAATAATCAACAATTACCAAGGCATTATCTTGGGTTTGCAGATGGCTATCTGTTGGTATATGATACTGCTAAACCTGAATCTCTCGATGTACTTTTACCCCTGAAGAAAGATATCGATAAAAATAAAGATAAAAAGGAAATAACTGTGATAGTAATCGGCAATCGAACTAAAAGTGATACAGAATCTTATACCTTGGAGAATACTGCAAGTAAAGCTGGAAATTGGTGCGCGAGAGAAAAACTTAAACATTATGAAGTAAATGCAATGGATAGGTCGAGTTTATTTGAAGCGTTCATACATTTATCATCTAGATTGAATCCTCCCCCCAATAAAAGTACATTTCCTCAGCTAAGTATGGGTAGAAAAACTATCAAAACTGAGATATCATAAATGTTAGATCGCGTAAAGAACGTAACTTCGATTATTTTATCTAACGAGTCCAACGTCGATATTAAAATTTGCATTTATAAATATTTTTGTGGGGAAAAATGATGTTGGTAAAGATACGGTACAGCAAGAAAAAGATATATCGCATTTGTAGTTTTTTCTCATTCTTTTTAGAAAATTTATTACATCTTAAAAAAAACTAGAAATAACTATTGCTATACAGTATACTTTATTTATTAGCGGTTTATTCTAGAGACTTTAGAAATAGTACAAATTACACGTGGTACATTTAGGCATACTTCACACTTTGCAAGTATCTTCCACAATTATGTTACAAGATATCTACTATATTAATACTGGTCACTGACATGGCATCTTATTTTTATATCTGATTCTATGTATAATTTTACTTATTGAAGAAAAGTACTTAAAATCTCGCGAGTACTTAAATCTTTATATAAAAAAAGTAACTGTGATGCGAGTAACGCAAGAAGTACTTAAATAATAAAAAACAGTTGTAATTATATATTTGACCCTAATGAAAATGAACTTCTTAGGTTGTGAAAATGACATGTAACTTATGGTATGCGATAATAAATATATAATTTATCTTTGTCTATGTTACCACTTTATTGATTTTATTAATTGTCGTAAATTTATAGTTGTATTAAAGACATAGTCCCAAGTTCTACTGCTGATACCAAAACCTAAGTCATATAATTAACGTATATCAATGCCCATCGCATTATGTAAAATAAAAAGAGGATGTAGGATATTACCTTTGTCATGATGCAAGAAATGATGATAATTATGATTTCTTTTCATTGTATACAGATATGTTTCAGCCTCAGGTGCTCCATAGTGTAAATAATAATGTATGAGATCATAGCATAAATAGCCTGTAAAGTCAATACAGATTTATAACGGGTTTTGTGGACTTTAATTAATTACATAGTAATCTATTATACCTGCTACGGTACCTGCAGCAATAAAGTTAACCATCGTCATCGGAAATAATGCTTTATAAACTTTCCAAAACACACTAGCTACGATTGCACCTGCTACTGGTGGAAACACTAATCTCTGTCCATCAAATGGTGCCTAATACAGTAAAGTTTTAGGATTAGTGCTAAGTGCACCATCTCGAACATGTTAAACGTTACGTTACGGTCGATGGTTTATCTTACCTTATGATGGAGGCCATGAAGTATAAAATGTAGAGTAATAAGTATCTTTGAATTTTGCGGTGGTTTAAAATGGAATAATTTTCGATGTAGTATGTATTCTATGAAGGTCCACAGCACAAATCCCGTGATGAAAGAAGCGAGACCTTCTAATAACGGCACAACTAGAAAGATAATAGTTTACAGTTATATCGTTAAACAAAAAATTGCAACGTAAAATCGTCGTAACAGCGCATTAGGTCGGTAGAAGAACGACGGTAACTATGACTTGAAGTAATAACGGTAGTTAACCGCATAAATATCGTTAATACATCCGTTCCATTCAAATGTGTTCTCTGATATTATCGAGTACAGACACGTAATGTTCCTTGAGAGATATTTCTTTAACAATAATTCAAAACGTTATTATCATTTTAAACGTCATAAGATTGACAATTGTTTGAAAATACGTAGAGAACGCGTTAACGATATTTTAGATTACTTCTCGCGGTAAAAGATAAAGTAAATCGTTTAAAACATTTACCAGTGTAACCATTGCCGTTTATTATACAACAGCCCATGTACAGAAAGTAGATACACGTAGGGAACCAAACAATCGGTACCAAATACCACGGAGTAATAGTTAGAAACTCCAGGATATCCGATTTGAAAAGCCGTATCGGTCGGTTTACCGGAAGATTTACCCATTCCCAATATTTGTCCTTCAAAGAACTCACTTGTCCTAGGAGCGGTGCATTCCAGTCCACCAAACTCTGAAACGATTCGACGTTTTATCTTTACGAGTATAACAGACACACACACATTAATAGTTAACATAAATGAAAGACTATACGTAGTCGTTTAGATATACAATTTGAAGATTCGTAAACGAAAGCTAGATCGATTCACGATCTTTCTACAACACTCACCGGATGCGTATCTCGTAGCAGTTTACATTTCGCACGGTGACACGTTCGGTTATCGAAAATCGACAAGATTTATTTTGCTTATCTTATTTTGCGAGATCGCGCGTTTGATAACCGCACTACGATTCATCGGCAACGATTTCTCGTCCGAACGAATCCATAAAAACGTTCGTTACGCTTCTCTTTACATCAATATTCTAAGGAAACGAGAACGACATTGCCGAATGTCTAAAGAAAGATCCCGCACGCGTTTTAAAGCAAAAATCGATCGAGATGTCGACGGTATCGAGAGCACCGGGAGAATCGAACGTCGCCGTGTAAGACTGGTTGCCAAGCATGCGCGCAAGGTGCTTCTTGCGCTCGCGCCTACGAGTCCAACTTTGACGAATTCTCCGTCGCGGTTTTATCGAATAACATTGAATTACAAGGATACCGATCGCGATAATAGGCGCGTTCTTACGCACGCACAGTTTAGTTTTCTCTCGTTCCAGCCTTTCGAACTCAAACTCACTTCGAGCTCTCCGTACTTGTTTCGATTGTCCAGAGCGAAATCCTCGAAAAGGTGGAAGGCCGCGCGCGAATGCGGGTAGTTCTTCAGCGCCTTGTCCAAGGCGCGTCCTTTGAAGTTGCCTAGGGTTTCCCTGCCGCCTGGATGGTTGGACAGGAAGTCGCGAATGTCGTAGACTCGTCCTTGATACGCGACAATGAATTCCTCGTCGTCTCGAGCGCTCTTTTCTTCTTCATCCTTTGCCTTTCGTCTTTTTCGACCTACTCGAGGTCGTTCGAAATTTTCGTTATTATCGTCGTCCTCTTCGTCGTCGCCGTCCTCGTCGTCTTCGTCGTCAAATCGAGGTCTAGGATGATGACCGTCGCGCACCTTGATCGTCGGAGAATCATCGTCCTGGAGAACACCGATGCCTTTACAGCTTTCGGTCATTTTCGTCTTCTCCACGAAGCCTCGATGCTTTTTCGCGGATCTCGTGGCCACTTGCTCGACGGGGCGTTCGACACGAAGTTGAAGATCGAAGCGGAGAGGAGGAAAGCGAGACCGAGGCCGAAAGGAATCGAAAACGAGGAGGAAGGCGATCCTGTGACTCGATCAGCGACGTCACGGAGTACAAACTTCGAGTAACGCCTGTCACGCACGTACTACTTGATCGCGGCATACGCCTCCTCGCCGGACGCTTCGATAGATAAGGTTCCAAGAATGAAGTTACGTGATCCCGATTATAAAAGTTCATTAGTAGAAATAAATAATCGTCATAATGCTCGTAGGGTGTCAAATTGTTTTTTTTTTGTTTTCGATTACGGTGTAGCGATTACGAGAATGCGTGTCGAGCGAATGGATTTTCACGTTCCAAGAAAGGGCCTTCTAAGAAACGAGCGTTCGAGGGGAAGAGGACCAGAATGACCGAGATCGAGAGTGGCAACGAGCTTCGACGGCAAGGAGAGCGCGATCGAGGGAAGGATCGAGCCGCCGGAAAATCCACGTACGTTTTACCTGGAGTTCTTCAAACTTCGTGACGGAGGTCTATCGATATGGAATAGACGCGCGTTCGACTACTGGCCAAATCGAAGTCAAGTCTGATCGGTCAGGGTGACGGCGGCGAAGAGGTGCGAACGCTATAAATACGAGCGTCGTCGTGTCCCTTCCTCGTCGGTTAGCGGCCTCTCTTCCGATCGGACCTCTTTAGATTAAACGCAATCGCGAGGTGAGACGGCAATTGCGTGGCATCGCGCGGATTACGAACGAGGCGTTGCGTCTGCATATACAGTCAAAGAGAACTACTACCGTGCGCGTCTCCTTTTGATGCTCGCAACGACTGCTCTACGTGCGCGCTCCTGGTGCATCGAGGTGGAGTCGGAGCTCCAACGAAGGGACCAACGTTCAAAGGAAGGAGGAGAGGAGGGAGATCGAAATTCTCACGGAGGAGAAATACGGAAAGCGCGGTAATCGAGTTCGACCGCGCTTGCGCGCGCGATCGCGAGTCGAGCCACGGATTCGCGCCTCTCGATGGCCGTCGCGCGTTCACTCGTGCGTTTCTTCTTTTTTTCATTATCGAGGCCTTTCTCCCTTTTTCTTCTCGTTCCGACCTTGTCGGTTTTCCCACCGATCGGCACGATGACGAGGATTCTAAATAGATTCTAAACGACCAACGGATTCGCTACGAAGAGAGAGAACAGTTTTACGTAACGATCGGAGAACCTATCATTTTCTGCGAGGTTCCAACACGCCCACGAGACTCCTAAGTAACGTCGTTGTGCATTTATGCGCGCGATAGACGACGGACTCTTCCTTCGTTTTGGCTGTCTCGTCTCGTATCGCTTTACCGTCGACGTCCACAAGAACGAGCGAACTTCAACGACGAGTTGCGCCAATAAGCGCGGCTCGTTTGATACGGCCGAGGTGTGCGACGCATTGGCGCCTTCCACGATACACGAACTTCACCGATCGAACCGAGGGCTACTCTAAAATCGAATTTTTCCGAAACGAAAATTCGACTCTTTCTCGCTCGTTCAGTTGCTCCTTTTATCGTTTTAAAAACGTTCTCTCGTTCCCTTCTTCCATAAAAAGCACCTTTTTCGTGCTCGCGAGACCCTCCGTCTCGCACGCGCCTTTTCCATCCATGCTACGCAACACGCGTTCGCCTATCTGCCGCGCATCTATTTTTAACTTTTCGCCTAGGTGCGAGCGGAGTACGTACCTGTCCCGTCCAATCTTTCGAAATTGCGCGTCGGTTTATCGCTTAATCCGATGATAAACACGATCTTGAGATACGAACAAATTACGAGCCTTTGGTGAAACGCCAATCGACCACTCGATTTCCTCTTTCTCTCTCTCTCTCTCTCTCTCTCTCTCT
>JAITYT010001162.1:1615531-1647499 GCA_025433975.1 Liostenogaster flavolineata
TGTTACGCGAAGATCCGCGCTACGCTTACTCGTACGTTGTATGGAAGAAGGTTTCAGCTTGCCGTTACGGCTCGTATCGTAATTAAAGGTGTGTTCGTGCCTTTATGGCTCGTACAAACCCCATATACGGAAAAAAACTAGAGTAGTTTAGATTAGATAAAACAACACACATTATACGTTTATATCAGGGATGCTTTCCAATATGTACGACTGTACGAAGATCGTCATGACTCGTAATTCCTATTATTGCGAATCGCGCTCGATCACGAGAAGGTAGTATGAACTTGAAAAATTGCGTTTGATGATATATTCAATCGTCGGTGGTAGAGAGGGTCAAATGTTTGACTCTTGGCGAACGACGCGTGGGTGACCGCGTCCTAGAAATGATACAACATTGGTCTAGCGTGTCGTTGAACAATCTTAGCGTGTCGCGATATCTCGGTAATTGAAAAATAATAATGATGATATCGTAGAATAAATAATAAGTAATCGATAGATGTAACAAATATAATATGCGAACGATAATAAAAAAATAATATAATAATAATAAATAAATTTCGTGTAGGTCTCAGATAAGAATAAAATAACAATTATTAACGAGGCTAACTACTTCATTAGTGTAAAGAAGTGGACGATAAATAGAAAATATCTCGAATGCTTCGAGTGGTGTCGATCCGATAATTATAACGAACAATGATATGTCTCTAAATAGAAGTGTTTTGCTGGACATGCCCTTAGAAATCATTCTTGGAGAAAAGAAGGGATTCAAACCTTCATTCTATTGTACAAAGAAATTCAGGGTCGACAGAAATTGTGAATTGAAATTGTTTTTTCTTATTGTTTCTCTTTCGATCTTACCTCGCGTTAAAAATCTTTCCTCTCGATCGCTGAGACTTCTTCGGTGACTTCCAGGGATCGTACCTTCGTCGACGATTCAGCAAAGAACAGGATAAATCTTTTCCAATAAATAAGATTTTATTCAAATATTTTTTATTGTATACAATACGCCCTAAGATAGGTCTATTTTTAATGACTATTATTATTAATAGTAATTATTATTATTATATTATTTATATTATTATTACTTTTATTTATTTATTTACTTATTTATTTAATTGTTGGTTTATTATAATTGTCGTCGTTGTCGTCGCCGTCGTTTTTGTTATCGTTGTCGTTGTCCTCGTAACGCGAGGACGATGCAAACGACGACATTCGAATTTGCGTTTCTTAAAAAAAGAAAAAAAAAAAAGAAAAGAAAAGCATTCGCATTTTCGGAGAAAAGACGCGCGCGCGCGCGCGCGCAAATTTCTTCGATGCTTCTTTCGCACGTGTTGTCGATATTTCTTATGTGTCTGCGTTAATACCGAGGATCCAGGCGCATTCATGGAACTAAACTGTCGCGTTACTATCGTCAACGTTTTTTGAACCTTCTGTCGATACCATATGTCGTGCGTACCTTGACGCATCATCGAACGAACGGACGAACGAACGAAAGATGTAGAGAAAAATTCGCGATAGGACGGCGATATTACGATCTTTGAACAATACGTTCTCCTCTCCTTTCTTCCCTTTTTTATTTCTACCTCGCTCGTAACGAAAAAGTATCGCGAAAATCGCAAAATTTGATGGAAAACGAAAAGAAGTCGCTGGAAGCTCTCCCTTCTCCATTTTTCATTTCATTTGTGGATTCGTTGCGTTCTTCCTCCTCCTCTTACTTCTCATCTTCTTCGTTTCCGGCTGCCCTTCTTCTTCTTCTTCTTCTTCTTTTTCTTCAGTTTCCACTTCCGAAACGCAAGAGATTCAAACGCTTTTGCGGTGTCATCGAATACGTAAACGAGCTAATACTGGCTATCAACGGACGAAGAAACGGTCGAAGAAACCTTCGTGTCTTTTGAGAAGCGTAATTCTACCTAATATAAATACTTAATGCATCACGAGGGATCAAAGATTGCTTCATTGGATTCCCTTGCTTTTAAACTTTTAAAGTTTGGTACGTACTGAAAGGTCGTAACGAGTATCGACGTCGCCTTTCGAAATGCCCACCAATCGAACGAATTGGAAGTAATAGGAACATGTAGCACTTTTACAAATAAAGCGATTTCGCGAACTTCTCACTTTCTACTTAACTATCTACTTATCTGCTTATCTATGTGTATATGTATGTGTGTATGTACGTACGTATATATATGTACATATATTGTACATACCTATATATATATATATATGTGTGTGTGTATGTGTGAATGTGTGTTTGTACGCTATCGATATCGTTATCTCTTTTCCTGTCTTCGTGTACTCAGTTCTTTCTTTATGGCCGACTGATTCTTCTTTCTTTTTTTTTCCAAATAATACCTCGAAGTAGACGTATCGGGGAATATAATGCGTGTTTGTGCGCGGGCGTATACGTAAAACCGAAGAAGTATTTAATCTCACGAATGTAAATGTTAAAAATGTTATTTGAATTTGCTTTGCGAAAACACTTGTATATTTGAGACATTGATAGGGTTTCTTTCGTCGCGTTTAAACTTGCAACGTTTACTCGAGAGGAAAAAGAAAATGAAAAAAAAAGGAGAAAAAAACTACGACGAATCCTTAAAAGACACCGCATTTTCTGCAATTTTATTCCCACCGCTCGCACGTTCGCAAAGAGATTTCGATACTTTCGTTAAGCCATTGTACGTATCGCGAGATTTGTTCGAAACAACTGAATCGACCGCGTAACGTCGTACTTAGGTATCGGTATTTATATGAAGAAAAAGAGCATAATAAGAAGAGCATAATATTTACGAATAGGGTCGTCGGTGGAAAATTCTGTCTTAATGGAGTACTGAAAAGGAAGAGAAAAATCTTGGTGGGAGATCTAGTATGTACCTATGTAAATCTGAATACATTAGCTTCGATAATTTTACCGAAAGTTTTTCGTTTGAGTCTCGCAATAATATCGATTGAAAAGAAAGATACATCGATTTTTCGTCGCCTAAGATTGTTCTCGGTATTTGTCGCTGTTGTTCTCTCTCTTTTTCTTTTTCTTAAATTAAATTATGTTACTATATGCGCGCATATTTAGCATGTATATATACACACACACACATATATATATATACATATACATATATATACATATTTATATGTATACATACATATATACTTTTATATTGCCTGTTACATAGTGTATCTTTAATGGAAACGTATGTTTCAATGCCATATCTTTGATCGAATGGCAGTTTTTTTACTAGTTTTTGCTACTTTTTCTTCCTTTTTGTTTATCTTTTTTCTTCTTGACCCTCGTCAAGAGGACGACAAAGTCCAGGAGCGATCGAGATCAGGAAGATGGCAGAAGATAGCCTCGTTTCGCCGCGTAACGATAAATTAAATTCTACGTGACTATCGTCGCCGTTGGGAGTGAGAGTGGACGATTTTGATCCACTCTTTGACGATCAAAATTGTCAAATACTGCGGAGTCGAAAGAGGAATCGAATTTCATCAACTTCTTTTATTGCTTTCTCCTTTTTCTTCTTTACTCTTTTTCGCTCTTTCCAATAAAACCATGGTCGAACGAATTTTCTTCGTCGATTGTGCTTCTCTCTCCTTTTTCGCTTCCATTATTTTCTCCTTCGTATTATACTACAAAGCACGTTAACTCCATTTCCATCGTCTATCTGTACACGCGAGAATCTCTAAACGACAAAGAAATCAATTGAAATCGTAGATCGTTCGATGAGACGACGTTTCTTACGAAAATAAATAATGAACGTGTGATTCGCGTCGATTCGAGCACCACGTAAAACGTTAACCTTAAGATAGTTTGGCTAATACGATTGTTCGTTATATCGGTCGTAATGACCGGAGTAGGCGAGCATGCGCGACGCTTTTTAAAAAATACTGTTCCGGTCCGATATTATCCATCGATCTTACGTAACTCTAATGCAATGGCTCTCGTGAAAACTCGCTCTTCAACAGTGTCACCGCGTTTCCTGCGGTCGATAGTTAAAGATCAGTACCAGTCGTATAAAACAACGAAACCATATACATGTACATATACATATATAATATGTATACACTCGTGGGATCGTTAAGACTTCGCTCCCCCCTCACCGCTCTCAGCATCGATACGGCAGCGTTCGGACATCGCATCGACACTTCTTACCACGGTATTGCTCTTCTCCTTTCGTTCATTCCATTTAAATCTAGCTTTATTCGCGCTCATAAAATTCGTCTCTTTTCCTCTATTATTAACGTACTTACGTACGCAAGTAAGTTCGTCCGCTGGGCGACCTACCGAACCTCGAGCACGAAGGAAGAACGTAGCGGCGATAGAAATACGGCTTCTTTTTTCAGTGAGCCGTCGAAGGGAGAAAAAATCGTGAGATCGAATGCGTCGCGTAAAAAGAAATCGTTGAAAATGCAAAATGAAAAGAAAAGGGTCGCGTGTCCGTACGTCAGACTCGAGCTAACGAAGCGGCGAAGAGACACGAGGGGGGGAGGGATGACGATGACGATGATGATGATCAGGAACCCTATTTAAAATTCCATCGCCTCGTCGCTGTTGACATCTTCGTCCTCCTCCGGAAAGTTTTCAAGACGATCGTGATACTCGTTCAACTGAAAAAGAAGATTAAAATCAGTGGATTTGTCGATTATGTGTGTGTGTGTGTGTGTTAATTTTCATTGCTATTGGCAAAAGCGGCGAGATGCGTGTTCTCTTCCCCCTCCCCCATCTCTCTCTCTCTCTCTCTCTCTCTCTCTTTCTCTTTCCAATGCGCTAATTGACTCTCGAATGTCTACGATGATACGCGAACGTGCGCTATCGATGAATTATGAGAACGAAGAGGCAGAGGCTTCCGTTTTTTCCCCTACGTTAATGTTAGGACGCGGTGACGTAGTCAAGACGAGGTTCGACTGCTCCAGGTTCCAGCCACGTTTTAAGGCGATTTCGTTGGACAGGAGAAGAACGATCGAGTTTGTGGCTACGTCACCGTGGAATGTCGATGATTGAACGTAAGCCGATCGTGACCTAATTTCATATCTTAATAAATGTTATCGATTAGAACAGTACGACACGAGGTTCCGAATTTTAGAATAAAGCTGGAGCTGGAGTGACGATGACTCGAAAGAATTGTTTTGTATGTCGTATATAAGTATAAAAAATATGCGTTTAGAGTAAGCTAATGGATGCTAAATTAATGGACGACGTCACTTTCAACTTGTGAATTTAAAGGAATTCCTTGTTACAGCAACGGAAGGAACAACATATACGCATTCCTCCATCGAATGTATTTCGTAACATATAAGACTGGTTTTCCGTACGTGATACTAAGTGCGACGATGTAAGAAAATAATTATCTTCTAGATAATACGTAAGCAGTGAATTGCCATGCGTATTCTATAGTAAAAACTCGAACTTTCAAAACTAATTTAGTGCTGTTTATGATTCTATGAGCTACGGAATGACAAGTAATTCTTTTTACAAGAATCACTTTGGGATTACTAATCGTACTACGCACAATCCGAAACGTGACGGCTAACCGCCGAAAGCGCAGGGCAACCTTATTTCGAATAAATCGTGATTGAGCATTACATTCGATTTTTTATTCCTCTGTTATATCTTCGTCGCCGATTGCGAACGAGGTGTTCGTTTCGACAAACGACAAATTTGACGTAGACAGAAAGATAAATTACCTCAAAGAAGAAAATACATCTACGTTCTATTTAAACAGATGTTTGCTTGTAAACAGAAATAATATGGTTTAAAGGCCGTCGTTTTTTCATTGTTGTTAATTGTTCGAGAACAAGGCTTTCTGAGCGCCCAGTACGACGAGAAATTTTGGAAGTGCGCAAAGAAAGAATACCTTTAAAAATTCTAACGAATTTTTGTCAGTGCCTATCGCTATATGTCATTGTGCGTCCAGAATGATAAAAGGCACGCATTCTCAAAGACTTAATTACGCAAAAAGAACGAAAATTATACGATATTATATGACATAACAAAAAGTAATCAATTTTCAATAGAAAACTTCTATTTTCTATCGGATATTCACGATTCGACCGCACGTTCAAAAACTGACTTTCGGTTAATCTTAGGACGACCGAGTGGCGTGGTACCTTTCCAATTATAGCTCGAGACCAAATAATCAAAATTCTCTCGCGTCTCTTTTCGTGTTGAGTTACTTTATTCGTCAAGGAAAACGACAAAAGAGGGAAACAACTATGAATTCACAATTTTTCGGATCTATTTTTCTGCATCGCGTCTTTGTATTAATCGCTTCTTTTTACGTAAAATAGGATCATTTAAAACAATGAAAGCCGACAGTCAAATTTTAATCGAAATCACGAAATATTTCAAAATCTTTTCAACACCCGACTAATTCACGACACAGAAATCAATTATCCGTTTCATTGTTAGACAGGTTGGAGCAATATGCGTTGCTGTCCGTTCCTTCAATGAGATCAAATTGTTACCGTGAAGACATCGCCCTGAGACTGACGGTAGGGGACCCTTAGTTCGCTCGTGATACACAAATAAATTGTGGCCTCAATATGCTTGCAATTCACGCTCGTTTTAAAGGGGTCAGTGACTCTCGCGATTAAGATTTTATCTAAATATAATCAAATGCGCTTAGAGTCGAGAAATAAATTTAACAGTCTACAATATTCGAATAGTATGTTGTTGTACCGTCGAGATATAGCGATGCGTTTCAGAATAGATGCAAGAGTCCGCTTTAATTCTGTAGTAACGTGACGTTGCAAGGCCACGATGTCAAAATCTATTCCGTGGTTTACCACGGGAAATATTGGATGTAAATATGCACGGCTTCGAGGTAAGATAGCAGTCGCTATAATATTATAATGCACTTTGACGAGATACATAGATATTTTCAAATTACGCTACGAATGGGTGAGCGTTGCGTCATCTCTATAGTATAATACGATCGAATAAAATTCATTGTCACCAAGTACAATAACGAATAGAACTTTGTTTCGCGTATATTTATACATATGTTAAAATAACAGGCGAGGACACCTATTTCAATGATAATTTGTGTATCCTCGTATGTTACTCCCCTTAAAAAACGACGATGGAATATGTTAGAAACTTCTATGGCAGCACCGATAAGTGCCGGGACGTACACTGAATAATGATGGCGCTATTGACATTTGTCGTCCGTTCTTCGGCAGTGACTTCGTTTCAATATCAATGGTAATGATGATAATGATTCAATGTCGTTTGAAAAAATGCATCGGTAACGATCAGGGTACGAGGAATAGAATCGAATTAGTTTTATCACGTCATTGAACACAATGCTGCGACCCTATACATTCGTCGTTATTTATAGATCGCGAAAGATCGATCGGTTATATTTCCGAATCCTCTTAAGTACGCGTATAGACGCGATTAAACGCATCGTCTATCGATTATTCGAAATTTTAACTGGAAAGTATTCGGCTATGAAACGTCCTTCGTTTAATCTCTCTTTCGTTGGAATATTTCGCGTATAAGAAGAATCTCATTCACTCCTTTCACGGGTTTCTTTCGAAGTAATCTGGGAATGCGCGCTACGCATCGCATACGACTCGAACGCATTACATTTTATACCTTCGCCGTACCGCATCTTAAATACGACATTTCGAATGCATAATATACATTTTTACATCGTCGGCATAAAAATATAAAATGCATAATTTATATTTAAAAAAAAGGACATATAAAGGACTAACGCCGTATCGATATCGATGTTCTTTCGACAGACAAACGAATAACACACGAATGTCGTGAAGTATAGATGCCATTCCTAGTATGGAAGCGTCGAAACCTGCGTGTATGTACTCTAAAGGCTATTTTATATTCACGTGCAAATTCACATGCCACGTGTATCGAACAAAGAGAAAGCGAAGGACATGGAAGGACGATGCGAGGGATACATCAAAGCCGATCGAAAAAGAGAAACTAGAGGAGGATGCAAATTGAAAATATTGACGCGATTATATGCAATTTCTACGAACGATCTACTACACAACTCACATGTAACGTAGTTCTACGGTAGATATTGACTTAGCCGACACCACAGACAGAGGAAGATGCTTACCTACAACTGCAGAGGGATACCATTCAGCGTGAATGCGTACATCGTATAATAACGTACGATCGTCGCGACGCGAGACGAACCTCCTTTTTTTGCGTCCGCGTTTTTTAAAGTCACTGTACACTTTAACATACTCACAAAAAAAAAAGAAAAAACGTCCTACGAACGACCAGCGGACAAACATAAGACGCTGATCCCTATTTTTTTTTTAAATACGCGAGAAAATAATTAACAACGCGCTAATCCGTTTCTTACGTTATGCCGTTCCAATAGCGTAAACACTTTCATCGATTTTTACGTCTCGCAAAATCACGTAACATAGAACTGCTCCTAGAATGCTCGAAGTCTTCGCGACAATACGATACGAGTACGTAACGCTTCTCGTTTCCATCGAATTTTAGAAAAAGAAGAAGCACGTTGCGCAATGTCTATACATTTTCATCTTTTTCGTCGAAAAGATAGAGGAAAAGAGATAAAATGCGAAGAAGTGAAGCCATTATCGTCGAAACTTCATGAAAATAACACTTCCAGACTTCGTAGTTGGGCGTCGGACGATCGATGATCAATTTGCAAAAACACGATCGGTCGTTGTTACGTAGTTACGTTACATCGTAGTTTGGTAAGCCAATAAGAGAAGAGGTTCGCCTCGGGATGCTTCAATCGAGTTATTTATACGTAAACAATACATGTGTGTGTGTCTCTCCTCTTTCTCTTTCTTTCTTTCTTTCTCTGTAGAAATACGACGGAATTGTTACGATCGCGTGTAAATTTCTCAAGATAAAGTGTAACCAAATTCGATTCGAGACGCGACCATTGTCACCGTTCGTTTCATTCGGTTGTCAAGTAGCTAGTTCAAGCAAATTCAGGAATTTAGCTTACTCCAAAATATAAGGAAAAAAATCGCGATTTTGGTCTCAATACGGGATAAAAAGTCGCATAATCGTGAGAGGAAGGGAGGACTTTTTGATCGGTAAGAGATCGTGAGATTTCCCCTCCCTCCTCGCGTCGCAAAGGAAAACGTTTCGCTTCCGATAAGCAAAGAACAAATCGATACCGTCGTTACCAGTTAAACGATCTGTGTAAAGTCGTCGTCTGTCCTTGGGCATAAGGACGTTCTTTTTTTCGAACGTTGCTCGGTGAGGTTAAAGCCTTACCCCGAAGGCGCGCGCGCGCCCGCTTTTACTGGCCGTCGTGACTGGCGTTTAGAGTCAAATCAAGCTATATCTTATTTTATCAAGTGCCATTGTTTCAATTGTTACGGATTGCAGCAGTCGGGGCGAGATGTTTAACCGTCGTCTAATCGAGAGTTGGACGATGACAATGACACCAGCCTCTTCGTACCAACGTGCGAGGATTCGAGAGACGTCGTCTAGAAGATTTTTTCGTTTCAGATTTCTCGACACTCGCGAGATTCGACAATGCTTAATGACAAACGATTCGAAGGACGATCTTTGTCGTGTATCAATGTAATTGTTTCATTGTTTGCCTTAGGCAAGAAGGTACGAGTAAGTTCTGTGTGATTCGTGATTTATATTTTCATCTTTACGGCGATGAATAAAAGCGATTAATATTACCATTGTCATCAGCGAATTGTACGTCAATCGGCAATCGCTAAACATCTAGTCACCATCAAGGGAAAGGATTTTCTCGAGGAAGAAGAAGGAACGATAGGTATCGCCTTTTGAAAATGTTTGGAAACGTTTTTTGTTCGGTCGTTTTTAAAGTCGTTGTTGTCAAACAGTGTGTTAGTTTCTTGGAGCGATTCGGAATTGAAAGCGCGAATAATCGTCGCGTCTTTGACATGCTTGAGAGCCACTGCGTGTTACACTTTCAATTGTACGATCAGCTTTAGGACTGAGCGACAAGAACGAGTTAGGGATCGTAAACGTCATCGTAGTTACTATATCGTCATCCTCGTTGAGAGACGACATTTCGGTTGAGAGAAACGCGTCGCACGAGGAACAAGAAGAGCGCGTTAATAGTGCCAAGATACTGGTAATTCGTTAGGCGCAATGAACCATTGGAATTTTCTCCTACAGATAAATTCGTAAGAGTTTATTTTGATTTAATCTCGGTGTTTATTTACTCGATCGCTGCTAATTTTTTGCTCTAACTCCGTTCGAGGCGACGATAAATAAATACGTGCGATGGATTTGTGACGTTAACTGGATTTACGAAACGGATTAATCTTTTTAATCGGTAGATCGGTCGATTTTATAACAGGTAGGATAGCTAGTCGAAATAAATTGAAAATACGATTTGCATTGCAATCTCAGTCGCAAAACTGTTATGGAAATGTACCGAGGGAGAGGATAATCGAAGAAAAATAAAATAAAGGAAACTCCTAAATCCGAATGAGATTTGTTCTCGCGTGCGCGTTTACCGACGAACATAACGCGCTGCAGTTACACAGGGGTTAGGAGACACTGGTACGACAGTCGTCTAGCGTTACGTTTGTGCACATAGCATACATAACTCATTGACGGTCCAGATCGAGTAACTTCACCTTCCGCGTCTTCTAAAATCGGCCGTCGAATGGCAATGAATTTATTTAATTAATCTCTTTCTTAATATTAACTTCATATTCTCAAGTAAATCGCTGCAACAACGCGATTTAAACGCTTGTAAGAATTCTGCGAAGTAATTTTTTAACGCAGCTTAGATAGTTTTCAAAATGAATTTTAAGAGGAAATTTATATCGTATCGTTTTATCGTGATTCTCTTTTTTCCTTCGTGGAGTTACTCGATTTGGCAAACGAGCGGCTCGTATACACGTACACGTGTGTATACACATACGGGTAAAAATACGGAACTACGACGACGACCACCAGTCGATGACCTTTACTGGATCTAAAGTTGAACAGGTTGACGATACTTACGTCCACGTCGCCCATCATCTCCTTCGTGGACACGGTCGTGTCGATACGACGGATGCTACCCTGATGTATGTCCACGTCGAGTTTCACCAATTGGAATCTTCTTAGCAGGAAAACTATCGGTATCGGCGCGATACCGGCGAATATGATTGCGGCTGCTATACCCAAGACCCAACCTGGGTACGGTGTCGGCACGGATTCGGCCTGAAACCGTGTATCTATACTTTGGCATCGTGTAATTACAAGAAGAAAGACGAATAATTGTAAGAACGATCATTTCTCTCAAGAAAGTTTCTCCGAATTGCGAAAAATGGCTATTTCTGATTACGAAGAACGTTCGATATTTCTGTCATTATTGAAAACGTTTTACGGTGAATTCATTCTTTACAACGAACATTTATTTTATAACTCGGAGGAACTTATGTAATCGACTTTCGATGTAAGCAAAATGATATCAATGGTAGATGATTATTAAAATTGATTTCGACGTCTGCTGTTGTCTCGTGAAACAGTTACGTTTTTTTTTGTTGGTTCATCCTCGCTAAATCATCTGCTAAAACGTAGCGTTCGTACGTAATGACTTTAAACAGATATTTATATATTCTCTTGATTATTAATTTTTCTTTGGAAAGTAAATGACGAGTTTCTGTCGTTATCGTATAAAAATGTTGAAACAGCGCGATGTATTGAAACAAAAATAATAAAGTCGATTTTCTTACCAACGTTGCGCTCCACGACATATATTGCGGTTTTTTGATGAACATAGAGGCGATACTCGAAATGAGTATACAGACCATAATTATAGGCGCGAGGAATCGCCACGTGACCTGCCAATAAATGCCTGGTCTGTAGCCGGTCATATCCTCGATATCTTTCGTAAACCTGAAAAACGTCGAAAGCTCGGTTGAAATTTGTTAAGGCTAATTCTACATATAGTATAAATAATCGATAACCACTGATTTTGAACGATTTAAAAACTGTCACTTTAATATTTAATACGTATCGTTAATTTCCAGAGAAATATTTTCCGTACCCCTACGATCCAACGATATTCAATTGTACGCAGAAAAGAATAAAAATAGCAAAGAGGAACTTCAAGAGTTACGTACTTTTCATGACCATATACGAAAACGACGGAAAGCATTTCCATAAGGGCGACCATGACGAGTCCGATAGTACCGGCGAAGCTGTCGAACATCTTCAACCAATACTCTCCAGCACCGGTACAGAAGATGAGACCAACGAAGAAGCAAACAGTGCAAACCACACCTGAAGAGAAAAGTAAATAAATATATCGTTTCGTTAAACAGACGAACTCGAAACTATTCTTCTACTTTCCGCTTCGAATCCGCTAAGATCGCGATTTTAGGAAAGCGACAACCTGATAATACCTGTCATATATTGCTTCTTTATTCTCTTGAATAAGTCTATGTCGAAGATGACGCAAAGCATGCCCTCGAGTATACCGATTTGCGAGCCCAGTCCAAGGGCCAGTAACATCAGGAAGAATATGCAGGACCAAAACGGGGCGCCTGGAAGCTCGACTATCGCTTGTGTGAAAATAATAAAAGCTAATCCGGTACCTTCGGCAGCCTGGAACGAAACGTTGGCACGACTAAGACGCTTAAGTTTATCTTTTTTCTAGCTTGCTCTCGAGGAGAGTAAATAAACATTGAACTCGTTAAGAGCAAATACAGGATCGTCGTAAAGTACCTCTCGATAAAACGCGCGTACTCTTTAATGTACAGATGCGTTTAAAAAGGTTATTACTGTTAATATTCGAACGGCGGTGACGGAGTCGTGTTAAAGATGCATGCTTATTTTTATATGAAAAGATATTTCCACTCTCTTCGATTAATAATGATATTTGCAAATATTTCGTTACTTTCTGTATAATAATATTTCATAGAGAATTAATGTATCTAGTGAAAGAATGATCTAATATAAAAAAATTCATTTTTTCAAGTACGTAGAAAAAGAAATATACGTATGGGTTAAAAATGACCCCATCACCGCCGTACATGCGAATTAAATGAGAGAAGCTAACAAGATACATGTGAACGATATTTCAATGGAGACGATGTCGTTTAGATGATCTCTTCGTGGAAGTATACGAAATTCGTACGACATAGAACGCGTCCGGATTTCGTCCTATCGTCGTGGCAACTCACGTTGTTCAATTCTTTGCTGAGGCTGCATCTCCCCAAAGTGAAGTTTCCTAGCGTCGTATTCATACCGCTGATAATGTATTGATACTCCTCGTCGGTGGTATCTAACCAAGTTTCGTTAAAGAAGCCATTCTTCTCGAGCAAGTTCTTATTACTGGAAATAACAAAGGGTAATAGGTTTTTTTAACAGCACGAATAAAACCACCGTTGCCTCTTCTTTCCTTTCCTTTTTATTCTGTTTGTTTCTTTTTCTTTTTCGTTCGTTCTGCCTATCGCGTTTCTCATCGCGATAAATCGCATCGAAATTTCCCGACCTCTTTGCTTTTACTCGGCTAAAAGCGGTGTTCTATCGCGACGATCCTAAATGCAGAGATAATCGAACTCGGCTACTAATCGTCTTCATCGCTCGTCGGACTTGGCTCAGCTCGGAAGAGGAACGATAAAAAAAAGATCGATGCTAATTCCCTTGGATAAAATTTGTTACGAGGCGCGGCTAAACCCATTGTGCTTTTATATTTTTACGCAGGTACGTACTGCGCGGAACTGACAAGAAGGAACTGTGAGAAGATAACGCAAAATGCAAAGACAAATTTGTTTAGTTCGACGTAAGAAAGTATGACGTAAGAATAAGCCAATATGATTCGTGATTACATTTTTATGTCGTGTTAAGATTTTTTTATAAAATATATAAAATGTAATAATTAAAAAATGCAAAAAATAATTTCAAAATGCGATGCATTAAAAAAATTTACATATCCTGCGACATGATGCGATTTGTCGACATTATTATTTCGTTCAATCGTAAAAATACGCAAGTTGTGGCCTTAAGTTCAAGCATAAATGTAGGAAGATAGCCTCGTAGAGGCAGGAACGTATTGTAATAAATCAGACACGGGATCCTTTGGGATACCAACTTTATGTTCCGCATAGTACGTAGCCATCGTAGCTTGCAAGTTTCCTCAGTTGCACCCTTACGTAATCTCTCTTCGATCCACCGAATATTGGGCGTTGCTTCAAGCGGCAATCTGCCGCGCTTAATGAATTCGTTATCGTTTTAATCGCTATTAACCTATATAACGCGTTCACCTTCATCCGCGCCAACTTTCAAGAATCTTTCCTTTTTATGGATTTTCCCTAACCCAAATGCGTGTTTGTTGCTGTATTTCTCGTTGGCCTTCTGCGCTCACAGAATCGCTTACGAGTCAAATCCACGTTGATCTCGTTGGATATTGCATTCGTGAAATTATATCTTCGTATGAATCTTGCGATGTATGACGTCATTTTCTCTCTCTCTTTTTCTCGTATATGCACACTCACGCACATACGCACACACAAAACACGATCACATTCCTTTCGTAACGAAGACGCTATTCTAAGTCTTTCGATGACGTCAACGGCGTGTAAGAAGATAACGATAAGTTTCTTTTGATACGATAAGAAGTGAATTTATAAAATGGTATATATACTTTTTGTTCGGTTGTTAGAAGTACATTCAGAGATTGCGATTGAAACACCCACCTTTGTAATCCCTGTAAACACATTTTACGCGCTACATTTAAAAATCTTGGGAGTATCGATGAATATAAAGATCAGACGTTAGCTACAAAAATGTCATTTATCGACATATCTTTATCATACTTTGAATATTCGATAGCACGAGGCGATATCGCGTTAAAACAAAATAGTTTCGATTAAAGAAATATCACAATCTTTAAATAATTTACAGAGCCTCTTCGTTTGCAGCGCATCTCGAGATCGTCGAATTTAATTCCAAACAATCGGCGTACTTATCACTTGGCATCATTGGCTACTTATTCGTTGAAACATTCGCGCGCCTGTAGCCGAAATATCGTTCGAAAATCCATTATAATCATTTGTCCATGTCCGTCTGTCTCTTACCTGCTCATCACCGAAGCACAGTAATTAAGAACAGCTTCGTTGCGTTACACCCTCCAAATATATACGTGTGCGTGACGATACGTGTGTACGTACGATCAAGGCTTCCTCCAGACAATGATACAATGACGAAAACGACGACGATAAGGACGAGGAAGATCGATAAAAATGCATCCCGACTAAAATTCGGATCGAAATGGAGGATAAAGAGTAGCTAGCTGCGTGCTGCTCCGTCGCTGCGTGTCGCTGCTAAAGACACCAAAAAAGCGAGCGACGTGATTTCCTTCGCTTTTCTCGCGAGACGAATCTCAATGCTTCGGATGGATGGTACTCTAACGAACGACGATAACGAGAGGACGTGGCTTTCCCTGAGAGCCGAAGTGAAGCGGCGAGAAGGAAGTGGCACTCGTTCTAAGTCGTTGGTGCGCCGGATTAAACTCGTCTCAGACGTATCTCTAGACGCGTGAAGGTATAGAAGGTGGTGCGAAGTGCGCGGCGGTGCAAAGGGTACCTTATCGAAAGCGATTAAGATCGAACACTGGAACCGAGGTTGGATGGTGGCGTCGATCATACAAGGTCGAAGGCAGCAGGAAGAAGCGCCGAACGGTTTCAATCGGTTGAAGAAAGAGACGAAGGTGGTGCCGTGTGCGTTGGTGAGGAAGATGCAAACTTTCGAGATTCGCGCGTGTAAAGAAGGATCGATCGATCGAACTAAGGTCGAACTAAAGTCAACGAATGCCATGCGAGGAGGAAACCAAGTACCAAAGCTAACGACGACTTCGCGTCCAGTCGGACATTTCAACGTTTTCCTTCTACCAAACTCGTGATCGAACTAAACTGGCCCCTAGCCCTTTGGTGGGTCTTCACCATGCAACGATCTCCTTCCATGCAAGCGGAGATTCGTTACGTGTGCGTCGTATCAACGCGTAGACGTGTCAACGCTCGACTATCGGTCGGTTCTTCGCTAAACTTCCCTACGACGCCTATCGCGACATCGTCGATCGTCCCTTCGTGAATCTTACGTAAAAGGATAAGCCAGTTGTTCATACTTATCTGTTTGCAGGTAGTTTTAACGTATATCGATAGACGCATCGATGGCGCATGGTTAATCGGTCGGAACTCCGAGCACGCTTTGAAAGCTAACTTTGTTATTGCATTGTTATTATACGTATTTTCGATTATTATAAGAAATATCGCGCGTACTCGTGACAGTCGTTTCTTCGTCGATGAACCGATCGACTTTTCGAATCGGCCACGATTATTTCGACGAGTTCGAGTCGAGAAGCTAAGAAAAGAAAATCCAACGATCGATCTTCGGTACGGAGGATCGTCGTGTGCTGTTTTGCGGTTCGAATACGAGCGATGAAGATAGAAGAAATCGCGCGCAACGTTGATGTTCGTTTTTTCGCATCTGGGCCATTTTTATCGATTACGACACGGTGCGCTCTTTTTCGATCGATTTTTAGATTCTTTTTAAGTCGTATGTGGCGATATCGAGTGTATCGCGGTTCTAGTTCGCGTGAAAAGGTGCGAAACACCTGGTCGAACGGTGCGCGGATCGATGAAACTCGCAAAGATCTTTCGTTAGGTGAAAGATGGCGGCTGATCCGCGATTCGTCGAAATAATCGTGCGTCGATCGAGGTGACCCTACGATCGCGATAATCCGAAGCCCGTCAGTCCCTTTAGAAATTCCGATACGAGCCGTTCAATAGACGAATAAAGCGATGAACTTCGTAATATAACTATCGCACGAATAATTTGGACAGACCCGCGCTTAAATTCGTATCGATCTCTTCAATCGAGAAGCACGAAACTGAATATTGTTCAGATACATAAATTCGATTTCTACGTCGATAACGCTACCGATAAGAGGAAGAAGAAGAAGAAAAAAAAGAGAAAAAAAAAGAATACATTCTTTCAACGATCGTCCTTCTTTAATCTACCATCTTTTCTTTCTTTTTTCTCTCTCTTTAACTTTTACTTTTCTCGTAGTCGACCGAAACCTGATATCTTGGATTACCTGTCCAGGCACTTGTCCACATTTGACATCGCCTTGAACCCCAAAATGGCGAAAATGACAACGCTCGCATAAATGGCGGTAAACGCGTTGCACACGCTCACCAGAATCACGTCCCTGACGCAATTGTTGTCGGGCGTATTGTAGCTGCCGAAAGCAATCAAGGAACCAAAAGCTAATCCGAAGCTATAGAAGACTTGAGTCGCTGCGTCCAGCCACACGGTTGGCTCCAGCAATTTCTCGACCTTTCATTGGAAACAGTTGGATCGCGATTAGTGATAGGCGCGTCAACGATTATCGCTAAATCGATCAATATTATCGATGAAGTTACGATGGAAGCTCGACGATCCATCGACCCCTTTAAGCGCTATCCAAGGATTCGATGGTACGAATCGAATCAGTCGAGTCGTCGAAGCAAGCAAAGCTAAACGAATCGACGCTAATAGATCTTTCCACGGCTGTCTCGATCGATCAAAGATCGAGCTCCCATCGCATACTAGCTACCTGAGTGTCAGATCGATTAACGGACTACACGAACTCACCTTTGGCGTGTACATGTGTGCCAATCCGGCGCTAGCACCCTTCAACGTTATTCCTCGAACGAAGAAGATGGTGAGTACCAGGTAGGGGAACATGGACGTGAAGTACACTACCTGCGAACGTACGTGAGAATAGAGGATGTGCGCGATCTTTGATCCGACGGTTCCGGTGGACAGGTGAGTAGTCAATAGGTATTTCGTACCTTGCCCGACGATTGTATTCCCTTCATGACGATAAAGAATACGACGACCCAGCTTAGGAGCAGACAAAGGACGATCCACCACTTGAGGGTCAGGCCATCCTCGATCGACGGTGCCGCATCCAGAGTGGTTCTGTACCAAAAGTAAGCGGTCTCAGAGCTCTTGACACATTCTTCTACCGGTTTCTCGTCGACCTCCGGGCACTTCGCCCACGGCAGTGGTGCCTGGATTGCGTCAGAATTTGGGAAGGCGTCACTAGTACATCGGCTAAACTTACGGCTACTCGAGATCTGACGGCACGTAATGCGCTCTCGGATGCGTGTTATTTGCGACGGACTCTATTACATTGGCTTACCGCGCCGACGATCGGCACGGGGGTCGCAATGAATTTAGAGATCGACTGAACGGAGGCGTTACGTGATGTGGTGAGAGTGAGAAAGAAAAAGAGAGAGAGAGGGGGGGGGGATAGAGAGCCTCAAGTCGATCACACAGGAGACAGGAGTAAAAAAGAAAACGAAGGAAGAATCCTAAATATCGAATGACCTACGTACGAGGAGGTTCTCAAGATGGACAAAGGGTTGAAGAGAGACAATGGCTAGACGAATGGAAGGCTCAGTTTGGGAATTGGCTTGAGATCGAATTTACTTTTCGTTTTTTATCGTTTAACGTGTCTTTCGGTTCGCGCGTGGGAGCCTAAGGAAGGACGAGGGAAGAAAAGAGTAAGATAAACAGACAGAGAAATAGACAGGCAGACAGAGAGCGAAACAGCGATGATGACGAAGGCAGGACACCCCGGCGAAGGAAACGAATGAAATTGACTAGCGACATCGTCTCACCTAAGGACGATGCGAGACCTCGCAATTCCGAGTCTCTTCCAGGCCACTCGCTCCTGGAAGACGACACGGCGGAGAGGCGCGAGGATGACGCGTAGGTCATTTTGCGTTTTCTGTCCCTTCCGCGAACGCGCGGAGCAGCGTTCGTTGCAGTTCGCGCGTAGGAATCAGATTCGCAAGCCGACGGCATAGGCGAGACTAAATGATTCGACGAAATGAACGGTGATCTTGCGTTATGTTTACTTCTGTACAAGCAGAGTTGAGCGGTACTTACGCCGAATTTGATCGTGACTGCCTGTGGATACGAGGTCGCCGTCGGAACAGGAACGAGAAAAGAGAAGAAAATGTCAGAATTAGCGAGGTGCGAACAAGATCGCCGATATATTGGTCGTAAGGAGATAATCTGATCGAATGTAATCGCGAAAAGTGTAATTAACACGTTGACTGCTATGCAAAAAACGAAGAAAGTTCCGACAGGTCACGCGCGCGATTGCTATTATAAATTATTCGTCACAGAGTCTCGATAAATGTCAGTTAATTTATTTCTAATTCGTTGCATCCAAAATCATTACAGTCGTTTAACAGCGAATCATTTATTTCAGGAGAAAATGCCCTTAATTCCACGTGGCTTGCAAATGTGTACCATTCACATTTTTTTTTCTTCGGGTCAGATTTCGAATCATCGCTTTCAATTCAATCGATCAGTAAGTTTGTTTCTTTTTTTAAGAATAAATATAAGAATGTTATACTTTGCGTAAATCTTTAAGTTTTAATGAGTTTAAAATCTACAGGCGATTTAATACGACATACGAACGTACAACATTTCGACAGGTACATATCTGTAAATGAACAAGTACACGTGTATGCGTAATTCGCGTCGAGACAATGTGTATCGTTCGATCCGTGTTTTTGTTTTGGAAGGACTATGCTCGTCGCTCACGGACGGTGCAAATTCATAGAATGGCTCCCAGCGTAGGTGACATATCGAAACAACGATAGTGCCAATTCGTCATCGATCGTGATACGATAGTAATACTCGTAATGACGTCATGCATTTCACGTAACGAAGTGGTGATGTCACAGCGTACGTTTTATCGTTATCTTCGTTCAAGTGATCGCGAGTGAAGTGCAAGAGGTAGCGTTATCTGGCGGAGGACAACGATCATCGACGTAGTTTCGAGGTGCCGATACAATTGGTTTACAATGTGAAAATCTGCCGATCGCTCGTCGCCTTATTTGTCTTTTTGGGCATCCAACGATAACGCGTTAATTAAATAATAACTAACTAAGCGACTGATAATATAATTTCGTACGATACACTTTAAAATTAGGGATAAGGCGTCAGCCTACGTCACAATTTCCACATTGATATCTCGATTCTCATCTTTCGCCATTCCTACTGCAACGTATCATCAAAGCATCGATCTAGAAATACATGCTCATACATTTTTCATGGCAGTCAAAGTGTTAACCGTGGAGTCTCGGTCGTATCTTATGTCGAACGCATTAGTTATTCCTTCAACTCTACGTGCAA
This sequence comes from Liostenogaster flavolineata, assembly GCA_025433975.1. NCBI lineage: Eukaryota > Metazoa > Arthropoda > Insecta > Hymenoptera > Vespidae > Liostenogaster > Liostenogaster flavolineata. Next base: position 1,635,678 of record JAITYT010001162.1, read on the forward strand.
TGTGAAACGATGACGTCGTGGCGCGGCTAGCGATGCCGTGGAACTAATAAATCGACCAATAGCTCACCTCGAGAGAGTTGAAGAGGTAGAAGAAGCACCAGGTGATAATAACGTTGTAATAAAGGGCGACGAAGAAGGTGACGATGCAGGATGCAATTCCAATACCTCCCAGCCACGGATGTATGGTGTTCCATACGCCGAGGGCACCCTGTCGCATCCGTTGACCGAGACCAAGTTCTATTAAGAAGAGAGGCACCCCCTCCAGGATCAACATCACGAAAAAGGGTATGAGAAAAGCACCTGCAAACGTAAACGTAATTGTCAATCGTATCGACGTCTCGTTGGTCTAGTTCGGTTCAGATTTTTCTTTAAATATTTTTATTAATTATTTATTTATTATTTCTATTAGATTACCTCTACCGAAGTTCGTGATTTTGGAATAGATTTTAAGGATTAGCAAAAGCAAGATACTTGCGAGATATAAATATGCACTGGGTATTACTAAGCGCCGATAGAAATAGACCAACTTGCTCCATCGGTTCTATATCTCCATTTATGCGTATATCTATATATTATATCTTTGTTTCAGACTCGCTAAAGGTCAACTCTATATACGGGTAATAATAGACGTCGGAATTAGGAATCAGCGCTCGAAAGATCACGAGAATCGACTCAACCGTTTGCTTTTTCGACGTATATCATTTTAATTCTATCCGATCGTTATAAATATCGATGGCAACGTGCGTCGATCGATGTCCGTTTTAATGTGTGCCGCTTCGAAAATTACGAAGGACATTTCCTATCGAGGGCCAAGTGCCAAGTATACTCGTGGATTAATAGGTGCACGTAACGATGTCGCGACGTGGAAAAGGTCAACGGGAAACCGATCGACGATATCGCGATTCGAGAAACTGGACTGCAAGTTTCCGGCCCGAATGTTCATAATAGTCGATGGTTCCGTGCCAGAACGCGACCGTACCGACGCGACATAGTACGTAAATTTTCATTGACGTCAGAAACATCTCGATTTTCTAGCCTCGAGTAACAGTCTCTCAAAATTCTATGCACGACGTATTAACATTATAATGACGAATAAATTGTAAATCGATATTCAATATTGCTAGCGATTTTCACGGAAATCAACTTTTTAAATTTTTCGCTCTTACGTAACAATGTGGCATAGAAACATGAATCATTAATTTCACGCGTAATTTATCATCAAAATAAAATTGAGTTTATGTCACGTTTATGCCTTTGGAATACAAAATAATTTGTAATTTTATTTACTCAAACTAACGAGAAACACGACACGTTAAAAATATCAAATATTTACCGTCGTTACGAAAATTTGCCTATTTACTTTTTATTATTAAATTCATACAGCCATTCGTGCGCTACATATTTCAAAGCGATCGTTATTCGGTAGATCTATTCATAGAAATTCACGACGAAAGTGCTCGTCTATTCTTAAACGGAAATCGGAAGTCAATCAAGTATCGATCTCAAAGAGTGAAAGAATAAACGTAGGTTCGTAGGTATGTAAGTACGTACGTCATTATCGATCATTCTTTGCTCACCTCAAAGTTTTTATATCTCAAAGATTCCTTTGATATCTCAAAGACCCTCTTCCCGTATTTTCGAATTATGCATCCAAGCGAATTAAATTAGTACAATGTGGTTGATAACAAAGCATTTTTCCTGTCGTGCTAAGAAACTTTTTTGGAGTAGTTTGAAAGTGCAAAATTCCTGTGTCAACGAATCAATGAGTCCTTCGTAAGAGCCTCGTGACTGCGTATTTTTGTCGTTTACCTCGTTACGTATAATCCTCTTACGTCGTGTCGCGTCGAACGTCGTTTATAGACATATACCCTCATACGTTCACCCATGAAGCAAACAAACGAACAATCGGTTGCCATAGTGACCTTCGTATCTTTGATCACGCTTAAAACCTCCAAGGGCGCATTATCTAATTTTATTTTTGTTCTAAAACATTCGATTTTCCAGCTGCCGATTACTCGCGGTTTAGTCTCGAATGAAATGCTTTGCTACGTTAAATTAACGATAACGCGAACAAACGTACTACCAAGGTACTATTTCCAAAGAAATTTCAACGTTTTTACACGAAGAACAGCACTTGTTGGAGTATCAGTCATTTTCACGATATTTTCACATCGTTTGGCATAAAAAATGATTTATCGACGTAAAAGTATCGTATATTTGGCACTCCGACCCACGGTTCGACATTATTTCATCATCAATCGACGAAATTGCAAGGGAACCTTCGATATATCGATAACGAACGTTGATCCTGCGACAAGTTTAATATTTGTCATCGATGTATATACACAACGAAGATAAATATCCTCATCGAACCGAAGGACTCCTAAGGGTACTCAAAAAGTCGTAAAACGTTAGAGAACAGAAGGTGTACCTCGATCTACCGCTGTTCTACGTAAAAGTGCTAACAGCTTCAACGGACTTTCAAGAAACGTACGTTCCTATAATATTATGAACACTCTAAAACTCCTTGAATTCAACACGAAACGTTCCACGACAAGAATAATTAGCATTTATCAAGACGTTCGATAAACAGAATTTGACGGAGTTCGACGACTACTCGGACAACTCATCTTCAACGTCTCGTCTACGAACGCGCCATCATCCGCAAAAAAAAACACGAAAATCGAGTTCGACTCGCTTCGTTCGCAAAGCGTTACGTTACGAGCCGTCCAAGGAAAGGGTGGAGAACCGGAGGATCCGGAGAGGAGGGGTGGATTAAAGGGGTGGAAGGGGAGAGGGAGGGAGGAAGGGAGGTGTTCGATGGCGGAGGCACGACCCTTCGCAGATTTATTCCTCTTCTTTAGCGCGCATTCTCTTCTTATCCCATCTGCCTGCCCTCCTCGCTTTCTCGGTCACAAACACGTCCGTCGTGCACGTCCTCCCCTTCTCTCGTGCTTTCAACCGGAGGACGAGCGTTTCGTATTGATCGCGAGCGACGTACCTACCTACCTACCTACGTACGTACGTACGTACGTACGTACGGACGGACGGACGGACCTACAATCCACCCCGTTCCAACTCGTCCCGTCGCTCGTTTCTCGCCCCTCTATCTCCCCCACCTCTAGATCGTTGTTTTTCACCAGCCGACGGTTACGAAATTCAACGAATCGATAACCACTTTCAAACTCGGCGATCCTCGCCCCTTTTCTCGTTTTCTCCTATTTTTCATCGTTGTTCGTCCACGACGAACGAAGAATGCCGACGATCCAGCTAGGAGAAAATTGGGGAGGAAAGTGGGATTCAAGAGCACGATGCCCGAGATCGTCTCGACTCTACGTTCGATTCGATTCGATTCGATTCGGTTCGGTCAGGCGCGCTCGAAGAGATCCGTGACATTTCGTGACCGATTCTTACGTAAAGTACGCCTCTGGATCGGAGGCAGGGAGGAAGAGGTCCGTTCTGGCGGCACGCGACTTCCTCTTGCTCTTGCCCTCGCTCTGGACGGATACTTTTTCGCCTACCCTGTACTTCGTCGAGGTATCGATCGACTGTACAACAACGCGTAACCGAGTTACTGCGTTTAGATTAGAACGCCTCGAGTTTATAAATATTTTGAGTGTCAGAATGGAACGTTTGTTTTTCATCGCGCCAACACTCCGTACGTAACTCCGCGTAAAACCGAAACGAAATTCTTAGAAATTACTCGCCGTTTTTAGGGAATTACGATTACCTGTAAAAAAATGCGGATCGTTAATTGATATAAGCGAAATCTCGTTTATCGTCAATTCGAAGGTAAAACTATGGAAAGTATGGCGAGTACTTGGTCGCGAATCTCCGATCGTTTTTTATTCCTGTTGGATTTATGAGATTGGACGATTGTCGTTATAACAAACGCGTATGTGAATTTATAGTTCGCGCGAGTTATTCTCGCCCGACACGTTGCATATGCTCGTACTGATAGCTTTCATCGGATATATATATATATATATATATATGTGCGTCTATAGTACTCAAAAGGTCGAAGTAGCTTTTTATTCTTTGATAATCGGTTCGGACGGTAGCATCGTCCAGTAGCTTTAAACGATTATCTTCGCAACGATTCTTATCCTTTACATTATTATTACTTTTGAAGAAGATCCCTTGAACGATCTCTGATTTACTGCTGCTGGCGTAAAAGAATTTTTCCGACTCGAACGAATGATGACCAAACAGCTGTGAATCATTCGCGGTGAGCGCTTTCAGCTGACCGTTCATTCACGAACGGTATCCTTATTTAAATGAAAGTATGGCCACTGAATTCAGTTGGCAGCAAAGAATAGCTTACGCTCGTTGGTACAAGCTCCGGTTTAAATATGCCTGCATGTAACGCGATATCCGTCCAAGAAACGAATTCTCGAACGTTTTTCCTGCGCAGTACGATGTTCAACGTACTGTCATGGACGATTCGTACGACTGCGAATAACTCGGCAAGAGGCACGACTCTAGTCGTTGAATCGGTCGGATTTCATCCAAGTAAGATGGAATCGTTGCTTCGATAATTCGCTGGAATTTTATTTACGCATTTCGTTCCTTTTTTTAGACGGATTTATCTCGTTAGAAAGGCGCAGTGAAAAACGAATAGAAGAAGTACATGCTTCGTTTTTTCCCCTGGATATTATCGTAATATAATCGATAAATAACGCGTTATTGATAGACACTTTTTTATTCTCAGTCTCAGGGTTAGGGGCGACACGTAGACAAAATTACGCGTGGCGCATGGCGACTGTTCCCTCGATAACGAGCCTACTTTTCCTCCGATCTCGCGACGTATGCAGAATCTTCCTTCCTCTTGGCCATAACCTCGGCAAGGTCTTACGACCGCGAAGTTCTACCTTGGGTTACTTCGTAAGTCGTGGAAGCGTGCTCGAGCGGTTTTTTTTTAAACTCCACCTTCTTCAAAGTCACGAAGAATACGATCGATCATCGTAAAGTGCGCGTTGAAGTTGAATTTGAATCAACGAACAGGAAATCGATAGACACCCACGCGTTCGAATTTGGATTCTACGACGCAACAAGTATCGAGACTATCCACGAATGTGTTTTTCCGATCGAACATCGTTTTCTTCGGAATAATTTAGCAAAAGGAAGTGTTCTCTCCGCCATTGCCAAGAAAATTCTTTCGTTTCGTCGTATTCTTAACGTTTCAATTCCACGTCGAACTGTCGGAATGAACTTGGAGCATCCAAGTCGTACGTTGCATCGCTTGCTTTCGATGGAAGACGAAAGTCCTGCGAACTCGATAAGCGAAGTCTTCGCTCATCGGCTCTGCAAATTCGTTGGGGCCAATCGTAGCTATTTTATCGCGATTCGCGAAATCGATTCTTAGAGTCGTGCTTCTATTCCCCGATATCTTGGCTCCAATTTGCGACAACGCGCGTTCTATCGGCGTCATCTATCGACACTCGGTAAGACGATAATCGAACCTTTTAAGTGGACTTTAAATCGAGGGGAAGGATGTATCCTTGCGAGCGAAACAAGGTCGCGCGAGAGAAGGAGGCACACGCGTTATAACTCACTCGACCGATTTAAACCAACTCGGTGAAGAAGGAAGGGGGAAAAGGGAGCAGTCGGAGCGATCGGGAGGATGGAACATCCTCGACTTCGAAAATAGGCTCCACTTCGGCCTATATGGGACGCGGTTGCTCTCAATTTCGTATTTTTTTTGCCGGAGAAAGGTCGTCTTTTACTTCACCACGAGATGAAATTAACAATACATTGACATCGTGCAGAAATTTTTGTCCACGCTGAAAGAGTCCATTTATTTTTCTTTATTCGTGGGTTATTCTATTAATTTTGCGTCTTCCGTGTAAAGGCGATCTTTACGTTTCTTAAAGCAGTTTCTACTCTCGTTGCTTTTATTAGATTGCTCGGAAAGTAATTTCGTTTTTTCCCAACAGAGGACTTAATTAATTTATCGAATTTGGCCGTTCATGATTATTTGAAACGCCATTTTCATAAAAAAAAAAACGAAATTACTTTTCGAACGACCTAATATTTATCGGAATTACGATTTCGATGGCACCGGCTAATCGCATCGTAAAGCGGCTTATAAGTCGCACCTTGCTTTTCGCGATTTTATCTTCAGGAATGACGTCACACGGCTTGCAAAGAACGCGCGTACTCGTTAAAGAACGCAGAATGCGTATTACGCTTTAGAAAAGAGCGAGAAGTGTTTGTCCACGCGCGTTCTATGGTTACGAGAGCTCGATTCGTTCGAAACCAAAGGAAACCATCTACGTATGCTGGCGTTTCTTTGTTACCCTTCCGCCATTGTGCTCGAGCCTCGAAAGAGAGACACTAGAAAGCCGGAAGAATTCTTCTAGAACTACTACCACGTGGTACACTCGTCCTCGTAATTAGCGTGAGAGAAATATCGTTTCCTCTTTTGCGAGCTATCCATTCGGAAGTTATATTCGGTCGAATGAAATACGAAAAATTCCTTTGAAAATCGTCGAACGAGAAGCTTCGAAAGATACGCCGATACCATAGAATTTTCGAAGTACGTAGTTCTTTCACGCGAAGAAAAGGAGAGTATAACGCGTCTTTGCCAGCTCTCGCAAATTTGCTCTATGGCAGATTTTTTTTTATATGAAATAGGTTATTTTGCAAATACGTAAATACGTATTTGATATGATTAATGATAATTTCGACGCTCGAAGTCTGTCGATTGAAACGTACGACGTGCTACCAAATTTGTTAAGAAAAGAAATTGAAATCAATCGATCCAGGCAGCATAGTGTGCCATGGTGAAAAGGAAGACTGGCTCTAGCAACCCACGACGCCATTTTCGAAGAAACGCATGCGTTGCACGGCACATATCGGTGTTTTGAATCGTTGGTGGGCTAAAATTTCGCGCAAGCGACCCGAATACCACGAGCGAAGCTTTTGATCGTTGTTGAAGGATAATACGTTAGTCGACAGTGCCAAGATTATACGCGACTTTTTACCTAAAAGAAGCATTGTGCTGCTCGAGCGTTCGCTCGATTCTCCCGATTTAGCTTACGCTGACTTTCGGATATTTCCGAAATTAAAGTCGGCCACGAAAAAAGTCGTAGTTAGATTCAGGACACCCAAAGTCAAAGTCGAGTTCGCGACCAAGTTTCTGCGGAAGATCCTACGAGAGCCTCGAAGAACTTTACGATCTTTTCCAGCAACGTATCGAGTCTCGTGTTTTATTTCGCATCGGTCTTCTTTTCACTCACGCGCACACCGTTACGTTATCGACGAGTTGTCAAGTTATGATTTAAACACACATTATACGATTCTTCCTTGAAGGGAACGACGTTACGTAAAACTGTTTCTTTCTCGGTATCGATCGAATCTCTGGTCGTCATTGCATGTACGTTTATCACGGCATTATCTGGCAAAGGACTTCGCGAACTGTTAAACTCCTCGCATCGATTATACCTTGACCTTAAGAGAAACGAATCCCATTAAGAAAACGAAGGTGATTCGAACGGAGAAAAATTTCGAAATACGATTTTAAATAATTCGAGCATATTTTAACCATCGCGAGTAACACAGCCGTTGCTTCAGATACGAATTTTTGGCTAGATCCATACGGTGTAAAAAAATAAAACAAGACGATAACTCGTTGTTCGATCTTTTACCATTGGAACCATCAACGTTCGACACACACTTTTTTCAACAGGAAAAAATCAGAACGATTTCTTTCTGAAAAAAAAATCTATCTATTTAAAACATAGTGTACAATGATACGCTATAAGGTACTATTAACAGAAATATATAATATGATAGAAATTCAAAAAATACGTCTCAACGAGAGAATGTCGTCGACGTCGTTAAATCGTTAAAAAATGACGCGCTTTACGAAACGAAAGGCGTCGATCGTCGTTTTGCTTGGCGAAGCCGAACACTAGCCGGCTCACTTTCGCGCTGTCATTTGCACGTTTTCGTTCCTCGATCGCAACGCGTTTCGTGCGGATCGAGGCATTAACTCTTATGTAGTATCTTGGTCGCGGCACATTACGATGATTGACACGATACGCGCTCCTCGTTACGCCGTATCCGTAGAGGAGAGCGCGTATTACCTTGGATATGATTTGATACATTGTACATCGTTCGCTGACTCGCACGTCATGCTTATTATCCCTCGGATTGGGACTAACGAAACATCATGAAAAACGTGTCGCTATGACTTACACGCGTGCGAACACAGTTACATAGACACGCGTATCTTACGATCGGCGCTGTTTCGCTCCTCCCGAATAGAATCGCGTTTTGGTAACGAATAAGCTTCCTAGGTAATTATTCGAACTTTCTAAAGGTCACGATTAGACAGTCGGTGTCTACGTGGAGAAATAAACGCGTAACGCTTAAATTTAAGTGTTCGTACGTTACAAATTTTTTATCGATACGAACGTCTCTGAAATGATAAAAACACATTGCTGTATCGATATAACGTATTTCGTTGTTTTTTGACTTTCGTTGAATTATAAGACAATTCGAAATATTCGAATGTGAATCGTACGAGTATTCGAATGCCGGGACATGTGCAGGAAGAGGGGAAAATAAATTCCTGCTTATAAAAGCGAATAAGAATATCGCTACGAATGTCGCAACTTGCATCGCTCTTTGAATTTATTGATCTCGACGCGAATAAAGTGGAATTCACGTGGGTGAGCAATACGCTTGGAATTCTATCGTGCCGTGGAATGTGGCCCGTAACGATTCAAATGATTGAAAATCGTCCAGCTAAGAACGTTGTCTCCAACGACATCTTAAAAGGAATGAGAAATCGTGATAAAGAACGTTTGACGCGATCTTGATGGTTTCGTCTCGTCTTGATAATTTCTGTCTTGATTTTCGCTTTTTACAGTAAAAAAAAAAAAAAAATTTTCGCGCATGAATCGCACGAAAGTAGCTTTATGATCGTTTCGTGGTAACCAATTTTACTCCCACGGTATCGCACAGTCGGAGTTCGAGATTACGTGACAAAATCGAGCGCGCGGATTCCAAGATTCGTAACGACGAGAGTACTTAGAACGTTCGGTATAGAACGACATTATCGAAAAACGGACAGTTTAATATCCTCGATTGGTATACGATTGGTATACGAGGCCGACCAACACTACGACGTCTAGTCGCGCACAGCTGGTCCGCAATGTCGCTCGGGACAATGTAAATGCTTTATTGAGAATATCATCGTCATGGAATACTCATAGTACTGTCGTAGACCAGAAGCGAGCGATCTTTCTTAGAAATAGAAACGAATAAACGAACGACGATCGTCGATCGATCGCCCGAATAAAAATAGTGCATTCTTCTCTCTGAAAAAGGAACGCGTAAGAACGCTCCTTTTGAACTTCGTCGAATAAAAATCATAGTCTAACGGTAATCTCGCTTTAATTTCAAACGCCACTGGCACCAACGCGAAGAACGCAATCTCGAAAAATTCCTTCGCGTATTCTCGATCGCAAGGACGGGCCCTTTCTTAAGTATACGCTACCGCGACATCGCAGAAACTCGATCGAAATCGATAATAGCCGGCGTCGAAGACGCTCGTATATTTTCGATTCTGTAACTTTCGACGTGAGCGAAAAGTCGAACGATCGAAAGTTCTCACGCGAGTTTCCTAATCAGTCAGGAACGTACAAATTTCCGAGAAAAAATCGCGACAAGGAGATAGAGGAGAGAATCCTTCGAAAATGTCAATATAATCTAGTCAAAAGTGAAGACAAAAAAAAAGGAGAGCGTCGTCGTTGTCGTTAGAATTAAATAAGTCGCGAAGTGCGCGATCGTGGCACGCGTTTCGTAATCAATCAGGAATTTTGGAACGATTCAATATTCGATGGCGGAACGTACAAATTTCCGAGAAAAAATCACGACAACGAAGAGTTAGAGGAGCGAGCCTTACGAAAAAATCGATTTAATTTAGTGGAACAGAGAGAAAAAACAAGTAAGAGCGTCGTTTCCGTCGTCAGAATCGAAGAAGTCGCGGGATGCGTCGGTAGCACGCGTCGATTGATCACGTGGCAGCCTTCCTCTTCCCTAAGGCAACGAAATCGATCGATAGCCGTAGTTTTGCGCCGCGAACGTCGCGCGGCCTCTTCGTTAGGGAAATTTCCATCGAAAGCAACGATGCCCTTCGTTCGCCTCGGCGTACGTACGAACGAACGTATGTCGAGCGTTGCCGCGCTCGTCGTTGGTCGAAACGACGGATCGATCGACGGATGGGCGGAGAAGAGTGAAAACTCGTGAGAGGGGCATCGAGAAGGGGTTGGAGACGCGTACGCTCCGTCTTCTCGGCCGATTTTAGGTTGGGGCGCGTTCCGCACCTCCGACGATTTAAACTCGTCTCGGAGTCGCGTTATGTCGTTGGTTTCTTTTCTTTTTCTTTTCTCCTTTTTCCTTCTTTTCATTCCATTTTCTTTCCTTTTTTCGGGCACGACGTCTCGCAAGGCGCATGCGCTGCCTTTGAAATCCACGATATTTATGGTGGCGAGCGTCGAGACGCCGCGTTCGGCGCCACCGATTCGCGCGTATTTTCGTTGCGCGTCACGGAAAGGTACGAATTTTTTCCCCCGATTCTATCGTGCCATTCGGTAATCATTTACAATATACCGTACCGTCACGCACGACGATAACATTGAAAGAGGGACGCGCGATGATTGCCGAAGCGGCAAATTACCTTCAAATTGGAGCACGAAATCGCCCACGGGACTTAACTTTTATCAAATTTCATGCGCGATGTGTTCCAAAATGACTTTCAATACCACAGTGAAAAATACGTTGGACCTTCTGGCCAATTTTCTTCATTCAAGAGATCGTAAGGACCGTCGATTAAATCTGTCTCGTTAAATCTATCGTTATTGTAATACATTTTTTTTTATATTTATATTATGAATTATTATGAAACTACACTAGTAAAGTTTCTTCTTACTTCTGGTCACGAAATATACCGTAGGACTAAGATTTTCTCCCGAAATTCGCATCGATTCGATTGCAATCGACCAGACGAAATCTAGGATCGCTGTTAAACGGCCGAAAGTGCGGAGGAATGGCGAGGAACGTGAAACCAAGGGACACGAGGGAAGAAAAATTCGCGGAACGTCGGACGACGGAGGATGAGACGGACGGCGCAACGACGAGGAAGAACGAAATATTCCTCGATATATTTTTAGAAGTCGCGTGTACCGACGTGGCGCGCGCTCGAGCGACGCTAAGGAAGGACGACGTACGCGCGTACGTAAATACGACGATGCTCGTCGCGCGAACACGCAATAGCTATGGTAAGTAGGGCCGTTAACTGTGTTGGTAATGATGGTTGAGATGGTGGTGGTAGTCGTCTTCGATCTTAGCGTCTATTTTCGTTGTGACGTCGTAGCGGATGAAAATACGATTTTTCGAGGAGTACGGAAGGGGCGACCTAAACCGTATCCATTGACTACTTTTTATTGATTTTTTTTTATTTACATTTCTTGGTTCGGTGGACTAATTCGTTCGCTTTTATCGTCGTATTATCGACAATGGCGATGGAAAATCGGTCGAGATTAACAGCGACGAGAACAACGACGTCAGTGAGAATCGTCGAAGATAAACTTCTTTTCGATCCAATGCGAATCACAATCGATCGATGCACCCGAGAGAGCCTTTGCTTTCTCTCATCCAATCGCGTTGGCAAGAGTGACGCGTAGTTTCGGAGTTTCCATCGATCGTGGTCCGACGAAAAATAACGTGGGAGGAGGTTGTGACGTTATATCTGGCGGAGAGAGAGAGAGAGAGAGAGAGAGAGAGAGAGAGAGAGAGAGAGAGAGCGGAAT
>JAITYT010001162.1:1652354-1677625 GCA_025433975.1 Liostenogaster flavolineata
GCACGCACTCTCTCGCCCCTCGACCCTTCCCACGGAAGAGTCTCGTCGTCGTCACCCCCGATACTCACGACGACCGCGGTATTACTTGAACTTGATGCTCTTCAAATTACGCGAGCAGTCCGCGTTCGATAGGACGCGCAGACGGCTAAAACCACGCGTTAACTTAGAACCCATGTGTGACGTCGCTCGCCCCCTTTTCCCTTTCGTCCTATATCGCTCTTCCTCCTTTTTGGGCGAACCTTCCTCCCTCCCGCGCCGATGCGCTCGCGATATTTCGTCGGTTAGTCGATAGCCACGAAGCACGAAGCAACGCGAAGAGGATCGTCGAAAAACGCGTTTCAATGCGCCCCGTACGAAGGACGATGTAGAACTGAACCGCTGTCGGCGTCGCCGCTGCTCGATGCGCGATTATACGACGTGTGCGCGAGGGAACAGCTCGACGTTAGCGGCTGCTCCTCTTCTGCGAAGCCCAGAAAGCACGATCCTCTCTCTCTCTCTTTCTCTCTGTCTTTCTCCCTCCCTCTCGATCCATCGGTTCTTTCCTGTCTTTCCTACTTCCTCGTATCGTGCCATTGGTCGAGGCGAATTTGCATGGAACGAAGAATTTTACGACGCGGATTTCGCTAGTTTTTCAACCCACCCTCTTTCCTCCTTCCCTTCCTACCTTTCGATTTTGTTTCCTTTCCTTCCATTTTTTATTTCTTCTCCCCGGTTCGTTCGTCGATCGATCGACGCGCAAAGCGTCGTCGAAAGACGGAGGACAATAGGCTCGTGGCTTGACCCGACTCGAGACTCGAGCGAGCACCAACGAGCGCAACGAGCGTTTCCTCGATCGCTCGGAGTGGTCACGGTCGTTCTACGTAGTCAGACGCGTCGAACGACGCGTCACGGCGCTGCGCATCCTCCGTCTCAGGCCGTACCGACGGACATCGCTATCGATCGGCTGGTTACGCGCGTCTCTCGTCGCCTTTCCTTTCGTAAACGGCTTCTCCTGCCTGCCTTCCTTCCTTCAGGACGAAAAACCGATTGAAATCCTCGTCGACGGAGTCGAATCGGTCCTGAACGTGCCTCGAGGATGAATCTGACCCAAAGATCGCCAGAAATCCACCGGCCGTTTCGTTTGCCCTTTCGAGAAGCCGACGATCGATTTTCATTGGTGCTCGGCCAAACGCGTCACCGCCCTCTCGGAGGACGACTTTTCGCACGTATTTTCGCGACTTGAAAACAACCGACGTTTCTGCAACATTCGAAACTGCCTTGCGGAGAAACTGTGCAAGGTTGCTCTTTCGGGGATGATGGATCTGACGTAAGATCGAAGAAATGCGAGATAATTCTAGGTTAAATCGAAAGAGGAGAGCTTGAGGGAAGCAAAATGGGGTACGTCGCGACCATGTGCACGAGGCGACGACGTCGACGGAGTCGTTATTGCTCGTTATCGTTATCATTCCTCGTTATCGTCGTTATTGTTGCTTTCATCGACGTCGTTGCGCCCACGTATCGATTGGCGCCCGTTGAGCGAGCCCGCACTCGGCGACCTTCGGTCGTTCCTTCGGCGCAACGCAAGGTCGTTCCTCGATCAACGAGCAATTCGTTCACTCGAGTCGCTCGAAATTCATGGAGGAAACGGGAAGATCGAGAGATTCGAGCCGTCGATCGACGGATCGACCATCGAACCGATCGAGAACTCGCTTTCGGCAGGAGCAAAAGGCACCGTCGAATCGTCTCTCCTCCGTCTAACGAGGCTCCACGCTCGTTTCCTCCCTTGAATAATTTTTTTTACTCCTTTCTCCTCGCATCTCCCTCACCTCCATTCCCTCTCCTCATCTCGCCCCCTCCCACGTTCTTTACCGTCCCTTCGTTTCCTTAAGCACATCTAACCGAGGTGGCCACTCCTTCCGCCTTCGACCGCGGCGTCCTTTCGCTCCTTCCACCTCCTCCATCTTCTGTCTCTTTCCCTCCCGCGTCGACGCAACGCACCCACGCGTTTTCCACCTCCCTTCGAACGCCACTTTCGTTCGTCCTTACTCCGTCGCCTTTACGATGCCCTTTCTTCCTCCAATGCCCTCTCGTCCCTCCGAAATTTCTCGCTCCTCGTACGACCAGATTTCTTCGTCTTACGGGTCGGTGACGCGTTGGATCCTTGAGTGTGCACGAATTGCTAGGAAATGAAAAGTAGCTTTAAAAATCGCAGACCTTCTCCTTCGCGTTCCACCCTTCGATCCTGGATTGCTTTAAAAGCTCGACGAACGACCGGCGAATTCTCGTCGTTACGCGGGACGAGCTTGCAAATTCGACGTCACCGAAGATTTACAAAAATTGTAGCAGTTGCTCGCGTCTTCCTCGTACGAGGATTTGATCGATTTACAGAGATATGATGCGTCGGAGTGGATACGTTATTTTATCGAGGACACGTTCGCGTTATCCTCGTGAGAATCCCTGAATCGCGTTGCCGCGCCGCTCCTTTTTCCACGTGTTACGTAACAGCGATTCTCGTTCCATTTTCCCCGATTCTCCTCTCTCTCTCTCCATCTCTCTCCCTCTCTTGCCCTAGCCTCCGCCCCCGCGCCCTATTCTCATTTTCGCGAAACGCGAGAAGGTTTCGTGTTTGCGCTTGCTCCGTTCACGTGCAAGCGATCATTACCACGCGCGCTGACTGACGAACGTCATGCCGCGCCAAGCTGTCCGATTTTCCTGTCTGCGTTTGTACCAGCGACGATGGTCGTCCTTTTCGTATCCTTTCGTATTTGTGTTCACGTTTTGCTTGTCAAGGAGACTAGTTCTTCCAGGAAAAGTGTTCGTAGAGAGGAAGACGCGAAAGGGAAGAGACAAAGACAGAAGGGACGAAAACAAAAGGCCGGGACGTCGTTTGACCTGCGATTCGTCGTTGGACTCTTTTCATCTCTAGACGAGAATTTCGTAGAGCTTTTCTTTCATGAGCAATGTACCTACAATAGAAAAAGTTGGACAAAGAAGCATCGATCGCAGTGGGAACGATATCAGTGGCGGTGATCTCGCGAACGTCGCGAGATCGTCGAAGAACGACGAAAAGGACGCGAGCCAATTCAAGAAGATCGTTCGAACGAAGAAAGGGACCGGGGAAAATATCGAAGGATCAACGACACCCTCTGAAATCGCAAATCGTCGCTTGATTCTTATCCTTTTTATTGGGAACTTCATGGAAACGTTCTTTCACGACCAATTTATTTTTTATAGGAAAAAATGAACGAAGACAAATAAATAAATAAACTACGTTTCTTGACGTAGAAAAAGCTGGCCGCGTTTTCGCGATTACGATAAAAACTTGTCGACCTCCGTGTCGTAATAAGGACGATATCGAGTGGAGTCGATCGTAATCCCCCGAATTTCATCCTTGAACGAATGACGAATATCGCGAAATCGTCGAGGCATTTTTCCGATACGTCAGCCAAAAGGGTAAAGGAGAGAAAGTAGGAGGCGAACGAATAAGATTCGCTCGAGCGAGTTTTCTCCCTTTTCCCTAGACTCACTCTGCCTCGTGGTAGGAACGTCTCTTATCTTTTTAGACGAGCGATCGTCTGGATGTCTGTCCTTGCGTCTCATTTTTCGCGCATTGGCAAAGATAGAGAGCGAAGAATCGTCCGTGCGTGCGTCTTTAAACACCTACAAGCACGTTGTCGCGTTGTTAAAGAAGTGCGACTTCGAAAAACGCTCGCTCAACGAATGACGACGATCTCCGCTCTCCTCGTCCCTCTCTCGCTTTGGGACCTCACACCCACCCGTTCTCCGGTTCTCATCTTTCGCGCGCTTTATCAGAACGTCCCACGTACGATCGTTACGACAAGCGTTGCTCGGGAAAAACACCGCGATCGCGTTGAAAACTTACTGCGTTTTCGACCACGATACCTCGCGGGTCTTTCGTGGTACGACCAACTACTACTTCGCAAGCTGCGTCTTTCGTCGTACGGCTAACGACTACTTCGCCAGCTACTTCGTCGTTTTGTTCACCGTGATTAAGGCGAACAACATCAGCGTCGCTGTAAAAAGCGACACGTTCTTGGAATCCGGCGTCTAAGTGGAGAAATTATCGGCTAGCAGTAGCTAGAGCCCGGGACTCGAGAGGATTATAATGATTTTCGACCATCGCGATGAAGTAACATCAAAGTCATTTTGACAGCGACACGTTGTTAGAGTCTAACTCCTGATGAATGAGAGCGAAGTCTAAAGGTTTTCGTCTGTCGTGGTAGAGTAACGCCAAAGTCGCTTTAAAAGCGACACGTTGTTGCGATTTAATTCTTGAGGAATGGAAGCGAAGTCTAAGGGTTTCCATTCATCATGGTAGAACGACACTAAAATCACTTTGACAGTGACGCGTCACTGGAGTCTAACTCTAGAACAGAATAGCCAACAACTAGCATTAGTTAAAGCTAGAGTGGCAGAAGGGCGACGCAAGGATGTGCGCAGACATGCCAAAGTCGCGTAAAACAAGCAACGTCGTTTTGGAACATGGCTTCGACCGATTGCGTAATCGCTCGCATAACTTTCCGAGCAGCTCGTTGCAATGTTAATTTTCCCTTCCATTTCTCTATAACTCTTAGGCCCGGTCTACCATTTTGAGGTCGTCCTTCTCGAACTTCCAGCTACTTACGATCTCGTAAACGTGACGCATTGCCTCGCGCTCGACTACTTGGTTTGCTTCTTGGCAAAAAGAAACTCATAAATTCGTCGTTACCGTCGTCATCGTCATCGTCATTGGCAGCCTTTTCGTTTCTCCGATCCATCGTTTAACATTTTTTACGATAAGTTTTTCCTCGTCCTTGCCAATAACTCGAGCGACCATCGCTTCGTTGGATCTTGGACCGCATCCACGCGCAACGTTGAACGATAATAGCATTCACACGCGTTTATCTTTTTTTTCTTCTATCGACGTGAATGAACTCAACGAACTATAAGCTTCGGTAACGTAATCTGTCACGAGTTTTCGTGATCGTCGTTAGAACGATCTACGATACCAACGTCTACTAACGTCTACTAAAGGTCTACGATAAACGAGGACACGTTTGTTTTTCCTTTTGTGAAAGCATCACCTCAACGTTTCTTGACATTACTTTACGATTCAGATAATAATTTCATAGATTGCGATAATCGATCTATTTTATCCTTAAAATCGAAGATTCTGCGATCGCCAAAGACTCTGAGCTTATGGGGTCAAGCATTTAGGAAAATCGTTTTTTACGTTGTTTAATGCATACGTTGCTAAATCCCGATAGAGTATAGAAAATCGATACGATTTTTCGTTTTCTTTCACTCGTATCGTTTCATTCCTTAGTCTCCTAATCCCTGCGTTTGAATAATTTTTCTTCGCGCTACTTACGTTCCACTGGCTTCGATGCGTAATCGAAGGAGGCCGCGAGTAAATTATTTTTTCTTATGTGCGCAAAGACGCTTAATAAAGAAAAGGTGAGAGCGTAAGATGAAAAAGTCCCGAGCGAATTGAATTTCTCAAAGTCGAGAGTCAAGAGTTCAAACGACTTGTTTGAAGGTCAATCGTAGCTCCCTGTCGTAACCGAAGAAGTGGTAAAGGTTATATTTCGTAAAGACGTGCGCGTCTTTCGCATATATTTCTACGTACGTACAATAGCCTCTCGTTCGTTTTCAACAACGTTTTACTATCCTTGTATCTTGATCGTGTAAAACGAGTCCGTGAATAATGATGTTCTCGTAGGAACTAATAAGCCTGTCTCCGACGTTTACGTAATGTTACGATTGACCATTGCGATTTCTCGCGTATGTGTGTTATATTTTCGAAAAATTGGATTTCTTTCAAAAAGGATAAAACACGACTAAAGTTAGCAAAACAAATTGTTCTTATCACGGTGGGAAATAGATGACGAACTGTTCTGGGATCATTTCGTCTTTTTTCATATACTTTCGACGAAGGACATTATTCGATAGTCGAATAAATAAGAGTAAATAGCCAGGATTGAACGCGAAAAATACAGAATAGAAACATAAAACAATATAGAACAACAATAATACCAGTTTCACGAGTATTCTGACTCAAGTGAACGTCTACTGCGATGCTAGAATGTCAGAATTGAATTTTTCTCAATTATCGTACCTCATTCACATGCAAATAAGCTCGTCGCTTTAATCTGTCGCAAAATCTTATTTCGTTCAACGCGACTCTAGGTGAGCTCGATGGAATCCATGGAAAAAAAGAAGATTCTTCGACAAAATAAGAATAAGGAAAATAAGAAGAAGACAGAATAAGAAGCTCTGGATCCAGATCGCTCGTTTCAGATTATTATCGATGAAACTTTAATGGAACGATTTATGTTTTTTTAATAAGATTGATATTGTTCGCGCATACGTATAGACCAGGACGATACATCGGTGTAAAGGTCCTGTTCCACGTTTCACAGCACAATAAGTCGCCGATCATTGTTTCGCCGATCGGTGTGTTTAAAGCACCGTATTAATAATTGTCGTGGAAAACTTTTGTCTTCTTTCGCGAGAAACGTTAAAAAAGACTAAAAAATTCTTCAGTGCTAAGTATAAGGCTTCCGCGTGAACATTCGGTCTCACGGATTAGTGGAAAAACGTAGGAATATCGAGAATAGCTATTCCGTGCGCAATGAAGCCAAGTGATCTTCAAAAGCGACCGTGACTCGACGCGAAGAAAATCACGAAACGCCTTCTTTTCTTAACTTTCATTGTTTCGCCTGATTCATGCGAGAGTCACAGTACGCCTTGAAATTACTCGACTGATTTTCTAAATAGGTCGTTTACGATCTTTTCAAATGGTCTCGAAATATTCCGAGTGATTTCAATTTCGTTCATCCTTTTCCTTTTCGACTATGGCTTCGCGTCTACATCGACTTCGACGACGAGCCTCGTTGATTTACCATAAAAAGTCGACGGTGGTGTGCGCGCGTTAATAGAAAGGAGTGCTACGTCAACGTCGTGCTCGTATGGAAACCCTCTCCCACGTCGAATCGCGTCACATCCTCATTCGCGAACTTACTTACAACGAGGCATTGTTTACCGGACAATCAACGGTGACATCGTGCCCGCGTTCCTGCGAAGAATCATCCTGTCTGTGCGCATCGCGTGATCGGACGGTGTATACCGCTTGCGTGGCGTCGCTCTTTCAAATTCGTGCTCCTTTCGCGAGGCGACGATGGTCACCTTGCCGATTCTTCCGAGAAAATTATTCGTTCACGACGTTCCCGGCCTTTTTCTTAAAAACAATCGTAGTTCGCTGATTTAATTTTTCTTCCTGTTCTTGCGACTTCCTTCTCTTCACTTACATTCGCGTTATCCAGTCAAGTAGCCGATCGATAGTTCTCGTCCATACACCTTCGTTGTAATTTCTTTTATTATTATTTAATTTATTATTTCTTGTGTCTTCTTACGTTAGACGCAATCCTTCTACTATTGTCGTGTACTTTTCAGGCAAAATAAATAGATAGTAGGCATGCGTACATAATAAACAATACGTTTATTTATTAAATATTATCCACTAAATATTATGTTCTTTCAATTCATTCCGAATAAGTAATTTAGTTAAACAAAGAAGACTGCCCGTATTTGAAGCTTTTTTCTGCTACTATTAAAATGTAATCAAGAATCTCGTTGTGCGATAGCATCAAAGATCACGCCCAGAAGAGCAATTATTCGTGGCAAATAAATATATTGATGCGAATGGTGCTTCGACGTTCGATGTTTTCGAAAGTATCCTTCTTCTTTTTTCGTATCCTTCGTGGAGACTGTATCTGTTTTCATTCGACGGCGCAGTATTCCGTACCTGTGGAAAGAGGAAAGAAAGGAACGCGTTAAAATCATTTTATATTACTTTACTTTACGACTAAATTCGCGCCTTTGCAAAGTCTATTCCTGGTTACCACCGACGTGAAATTACATTCCTAAATGCTAAAACGTTAAGACACGTATTTCTTTTTTTACTTTAAACGTAAGATCTTCGCAAGAGACCGACATTTAAAAAAGAAATTCTAATTTTCATTCCTCTCTAACGACAGAATTTGACGACAATCGTTGATTACAAAAGGCAAAAAATTTGCCGGCTGAAAACTCGTTAATTTCGACAATTGGACGAATAGACGGACGAACAAATATACGAAAATCGTAGCAAACAAAATCGACGCTCTCGTGGCGACCTTTCGTAGACGCGGAATCAATACCTTCGTGAAAAATCTACGGGTGGCACGAGTAATTGTTTAAACTCGATACCTCGTGCATCATTACTTATTGAGCGCTACTTTTTCCAGGCGAGCGCCGAGCGTATCGCGCCGCGGACGTTAAAGTCAAAACGCGATTATCAATCGCGTTCGTGATACCGCCGATCGCCTGCTGTTCTTGACATTTGAAATAATACGAGCAATCAGTGCGGAGGCGGCCTTGACGATCAAAACGAAATAGGTAATGGAAGCGGAAGGTCTTTCCGCCCATCTCGCTCGCGAAACGTGATGCGCGAGAAAGACCGCGGAGGAAAATCTCGGCGCGACGAGCGTTTATGTCATCCCGCTGGCTAACGACGAGCATCGCATCGAGCGTCGAAACGAACGGCGCGTCAAATCGATCGCCAGCGTTATTGGTTTAAAATGGAACGGCGTAGTTACCGTCCGTCGTCTTTAGAATCCAATCTAGGTAGGCGGTGACTCGCGTGTTGAGGCCGGGAATGCCAGAGGCGCAACCTTTCCCTTTCGAAATGACGCCGATGAGGACCAAACGCCCCCCTGTCAAGTCACCCCACAGTACCGGACCGCCACTGTCGAACTGCAATTGTGAAACGTCTCGTTAGATCGTACTTTTAACCACTTGCGCTGGAAAGACGTGCCACGCACGTCGTAATGCTTTTGTCACAGAATCGCCAACGACGTGGTACGTACGTCGTCCTGCGATTGTCACAGAAGTTTAGAAAATTGAATCGAACGTTAAGTTCAAGTTTCATTAGTTCATTCGAGTAAAGTTGAATTCAACATTAAGTTAAGAAGTGAAGAAAAGTGAACGTTAGTTTAGAAAATATAAATCTTTTTCCGATTTCTCTGAGGCATCAACACTGCGTGACGCTTCCCAGCGAGTTACACTGGATCGTTCTGGTACACTCGTCGGTGAATTTTTTGTCAGCGCAAGTGTTTAATTCGTTTCTACTTTTAAAATAATCTGTATATTTTTCTGGGTTTCTTTGAGATTCAGTGACTGAAGAAAGGAGAAAGAGGGAACTGACGATGGGAAGGTCGAGAAATTTACCTGGCAAGCGTCCTTCTTTTTTCCTAATGTGCATAGATTTTGGTAAGTGATGGATTGATAGTCCTTAGAGCAATTATAATTCGGGATAACGGTTACAGGTGCCTTCATTAGCACATCGGGCTTTGAGCCACCGAATTCCTCCAAACCCCAACCTAAACAAATTCGTAGAAAAAGTAATTTCATCGGAATCGATCGATGACGAGAATTTTGTAATCGAATCGCCAAAGGATCCTTTAATAAAACTGATTTGATTGAAACGCGTAAAGCGATAAAACGAGAAAACTGCCTAACCGAAAGACGGAAGTGAGAATCTCGATGATACTGACCTAACACTTCGACGACGTCTTCGACGAAGGTATCGGCAGCATGTAGAAACGGTAGGCAGATCGGGCTGACAGCCATGTTGAATTTTATAAGACCTTGTATCTGAACGATCGCTATGTCGTTCGCGTAACTGTTGATTTTGTACAATTCATGCATCACTATGCCTGATATTAGAAAGAGTTTCGTAGCGTTTGTCTCCTTACCTGAAAGTCGAATGTCAAACGCAATGCTGTTAGTCAGAACGCAATTAGTTACGTTCGTGGGCGATTCATTCGGACACGCTGATAAAGGAAACGCTTCTTGAGAAAGATAATGCAAAACTATCGGTTATTCGCTCTTTTTATTTCGATCACGTACGAATCGCATTATTCCGGCAGGAACGGATAAAGATGGATCAACGAAGCGGATTTCTCACGCGTTCATAAGTTGAGCGCGAGATCTTCGACGTTTTTCTAAATCCTCATTTTGGACTAATCGATGAAACGTCGTCGATCGAAGATGACTTCGTTTTTACACGATCGCATCGATAATTTCCAAGATTTTTGTGAATATTTGTTGAGACCATATTCTATGGCTTTGAACAGATGTCGTGGAATATCGAAGTTATTAAATGTTAAACGTTTGATGCTCGATCCTTCGCGAGATTGTCTCAGATGCAAAGAGGGAGGATTCGAAAAATTCGTTGAAAATCGATATTTTTCTCCACAATTATCAACTCTACACACGCGAAATCCAGAATATTCGGAATAAACGACTTACCGGTCGTGACATCGTGTTCTCCCACTATAACGCCCAGATCTGACTGGTTCCTGTTGAAGACACAGTGGGCCGCGGTTACAACGTATTTATCCGATATTATGGTGGCACCGCAATAGATAAGTTCGAGAGTAAAATCAACCAAACCAGCCATGGAAGGAAATTCGTTCACTCCAGTTTCCGTACCTCCTACGATTCTCGTCTACGAATCAAGAGGTTTTCATCGATTCGGTAAAATCAATATCTATCGCGATCTATCGTTTGATTTTTCCACGATGTGTCTTTGATACGTACCGGATTTTTTCGGCCGCACACGCAATTGACGCGTTGCTGCTTCATCGCTGTCACTTCGCACAAGAACCGGCTGTAAAAGAAAATGTTCCTGGACGACAAAAAAGTCACGTTGACCTCGCCACCATGTGATTCCAAGGTAAAGTTGCCTGTACCACAGAAGCGGCGCGTTGCTCCTTCGCCGTCATCAAAAGACAAACTAGCCACGGTACAATTGTTACTCTGTCGACATTTTCATAAACTTTCTTTTAGTGGCATTGAATGAGGCATTTGCTCTAAAATAGTCTTACGAACGTATCGTTTTTAAAGTTTTTCCAGAATCACTAAAGTGGCTCAAAATATCTACTTTAAACTTTATTGAAATGTTCTTAAATCTTTCAGTTCTTGGCATCGATGTCTATAACGAAAGTTAACCTTTAACGGATTCACGATGCGGGTGTAGTCGAGATCATAGAATTACGAAGCAAAATTTTTCGAATTAATTTTCAACGATCTCGACAGTCGAATGAA
The DNA here is from genome assembly GCA_025433975.1 of Liostenogaster flavolineata. Lineage (NCBI taxonomy): Eukaryota > Metazoa > Arthropoda > Insecta > Hymenoptera > Vespidae > Liostenogaster > Liostenogaster flavolineata. The sequence goes on from JAITYT010001162.1 coordinate 1,663,485, forward strand.
TTTAATTTTAGAAATTAAATGCTACGAAATTGGAAATTTATATATAATTAAATACTTTGCAAGTTTAGTACTACTACACATATTCTTTAATTATAATACGCGTGAACAAAGTTCTTGCAATCAAACGTACTTAAAGTTCTTTATAGAAAAAAATTGCATTATCTTTTATTTATCGATTATTTAAATACGGAATTATTTTGCTTTTAAATAAATACGTGATAATCTGACAAAGATATCAAGATTACATTGACAAGTATTTCGCATTGTTTGAACACGTGGCGATGCACGTTCCACCATGTCGCCTAATTTGATACCTCATAGAGAACATCTGCGTAAATCTTACAATTAAATATTGATTCTAATTGAGTCTTTATGATTGCACAATCATGTATGGACATACGGTTAACATATGAAAATTCAAATGAAACAGAGGGAAAAAAGAGGAATGGAAGCGAAAAGGATACCGATTATTTTATCCCTCAACGAATGAAATTAATATCGACCACCTAAATCAATAAATAACATATTTGCTACCTAAGACCTTCTGCGTATCACACAAAAAAATAAATGTGCCGTTTTCGTTATTATTTTAACATAACGAATCACATATGCGAAATATTTTTACTTTAGACCAATCATTTGCAAGACCTAACGATAAATTGTTTCTCGAGACCGATAAAAAAGGAGGAGAGAAAAAGAAAAAATATCCCGCGCGACAATTCCTTAATGATTTCCTTCAGTGATTTTTCGAATGAAAATAGAAACCAAGAGAAATCAAATGCGTCTCCTCTCCATTAAGAATTAAATGTCTAACTTTTTTTCAGTCATTATCAGACTGTTTCAACGTCTCGGCGATCGTCGAAGCATTTAGCATCCGCGTATCTACCTGGTAGTCAAGATTAATCTCCTTCGTTGTTACTATCTATTTCTTTGTCGAATTATCACGATTTTGCAAGAACGAAACTCACTGCGTTCGCGATACGCGGTTATTTAACATATTCATAATACATCAAGATACTCTTACCTTAGGCAATTCGATTTTACAGTAAAGTCTGATGCGATAATCGCTTTTCGCCTTCCATTGGCAAGAGTTCTCCCCTACGGAATACCTAGGATAATCTAGATTGTATATGTAATATCGACGATCAGGAACTATCGTTGACTCGAAATTGCAGTTTGGATTGATAGCTTCACTCAATCCTACCAGTACGGTACAGAACACGGGAAGAATCGTGGAAAAGACTGCAAATAAATATCCAGGATAAAACGCTACATCGGGTTAAGAATAAAGAATAAGAATAAAAAAGTTTATAAATATCGGCGCACCGATGATCAAGTACTTGTCGTTTTAAAACAGTTGGAACAAATTCGATCTTCGATAGATCGTAATTTTCGAATTAATTATTGTGCATAAAATAAAAAAACAAGTATATTTACGTATTCTAAGGAATTGGAGATAACAAAAAAAGTAATACTGTTACGGAAAACCACTACGGAATTCCTTTAATCATACTTTTCCGCAGCGTCAAATACATCTCTGATCCTACAGGCAAGAATTTTCTCGAGATTTATCGAGCCCTTGAATATATGTACGAAAAAGAGGAAAGAAAAAAAAATGTGAAAAAGGAGTCGGAGTAGGAGCGAAAGAGCACATCTACGAGGAAAAAGGAAACCATCGAACGTCCTACTTCCTTCTTTTATTCCTCGAATTAGTTAAGTAAATTCTTTTTCCCCTATTTCTATAATTTGTAACGTTGTCGATTGACTTAAACTACTTGATCGCAATCTTGCAAAATACGCTTGTCATTCACAACAAAAAGATGGTCAAAAACGTTTTAATTATTTAATTTGTCTAAGTCGTATTTAAAGTCAATATTTATGATTATCATAATGAATTCGACGTAGCCAATATGTCATTTGCCAAAAAAAGAAAATCACTGAACCGATATCGCGCTTCGAGTTAAATTTCGACAAATAATATTAAATCGATGCTCGAGTCGTTTCCAAAATCTCTCTTAACTTTATAAATTTAACATTCGTTCGACCGCGTTGTTTTGAGATTCGCTCTTAAACCCACATCGCGCGTGGTTCCTCTCACATTGGATTATCAAATTAAAAAAGGTATTCGAAGTAAAAACTTCTCCCTTTGACGCGAGTGCTTTCATGGCGATCTCGTGCGAATCAAAAAACGATCAACGTTTGATGGGAATACCTCGCTTCATGATGACAATTTCACAGCATACGATGGAACGACGTAGCAAAGGACGAACAAGGAAGGAGTCCGATCCTGCGGATATTACTTTGTCGTACCACCGGTCGTCGATTCGTTAAGCGCTTCACCGCGGTTCCCTGTTTTTTATATTCTGTCGAAAAGCGATAATTTCGTGCTGCCGTTATCGCGCTACCTTCTTATCATCTTCTACCAATCATTTTTAGCGTTGCGAATGATGGTAGATTTATGGTAGCGGGGGCAAACATTTTTGCGCCAGAAAAAAAAGCGGTCGCCTCTCAGCCATAATCACGTTTGAAAATCGTTTTACGTCCTTTTCATGTCGTTCGAATAAAAGAAGCCAATTGTTCGGTAAAAAATGATAAACAGTTAACGAACGAGTCTTTGGATTCTTTTCTTCTTTTATTCTTTTCATTTACCACGTAGATATTTAAAAAAAAAAGCGTATGATCGATCGACAAAGACAGAGCGTGTCTCGTATAGTAAGGATATCCCCTTATCTAAATCTGTCATTAATGTTTCGAAAAGTATCATTATCGTTAGCGTCATAGACGATTTTCTACGTCGATTTTTCCAATGAGTCGACTATAAAGGGACCATTAGGTCGTTCGTTGTTGTGCAAGTGTAAGGAAATACAATTCAGTGAATTCAGTGAAGGAAAAACAGTGAGGAAACGTTTTTAAATTTTAAACAATAATAATATTATTGATATTAAAGTTACTTTATCGTTAGTTTCAGAATAAATCCTCTGAACTATTGTCCTTTCATTCGCTCTCGGTGTATAAAGTAAAATTAAAAATCCACGAGAGACATAAAAATCAAATGCGAATCAATGACATCATGTATAGACATTTTCTAAACGTAGATTTAATCAAATCAACGTAAGTAATGAATTACATATAATTTTTAAAAATTTGTTTATAATTTTCATAGATTTTACAGATATCTTATTCAATGCTATTACTGACTTTCTTATATTCTTTTTCACGTTCGATGAAGCTATTATATTTTCTCATCAGTCACTGTTATTCTGCTTTGGAAAATACCATCAGCGTCATAGACTCCTTGGAATATGTGCAACGTTTTTTTACTACGATTATTTTAATCCCTAATTTTAAGTGAATCATAAATTTTAAGAATCTATTCATAGTTCGAATGGGAAAAATTTATTCACGATTAAATAATTCTGGCAACGACTGTAAATAGCTTCGCTTTTTCGGTACTGTCGGCTGAAATTAAGCAAATCAAGCGTATTTAACGTTTAAGATCGATTGCGCTAGAGAAATCTGACGGTAGTCAACCAAAGCCAAATAATAACGGTAATTTTACGATTGGAATATCATTTATGTTGACTCGATGAAACCAGGTACAGTTCATACGCTGAATTAGAGAAGCCCGTTTGCAAGGTGTATATTATAAAATTGTAGATATCATAATTATACTCAGAGACACAGAATCAGTATGTAGAGAGAGATAGTTGATATTGCATGAGTATTTGCCAACGGATTTATACAATCTATATATAGAGAATTCACATGTACGATGGTCTTTGACTGCGTCGGAATTGTCATTGCATCTCGAGAAAAAGAATCCATGTACGAATAAAATTGTACAAAACGTAGTTTAAAAATCATGATGTTGATTTCCCATATAACGATTCCAATGGCTAAATCCATCGATACCGATATCAGATACATCGATACTACTTACGTCTACATCATATTTTACTGGAGTAAAAAGTAATTTGAGAATCCGATTCTTTTACAATTACACTTAAGCGTTTCATTTCAAATGCCACGGGCTTGTATTATTCGTTGTTACCATTTGTCTTTTATAAATTTGTTTACTTAAAACTACACGCGAAGATACCTTACTTAATTAGCAACATCTCCACCACGACATTGTGCGCTGACCGAGGTCGTTCGAAACTAGCCGCAATTTTCTACAGACACAACACGTTAGTTAAATGATAATGATAATTAGTTCAATCAGCCTCGCAACAGGGGACAAGCGGTAGTTAATGAATACGGTAAGTATTTAAAGTATACGAGGGTAAATGAGACAACGTGAAGAGACAGAGACAAAAGAGAAATAATCTACGATATACATGTTAGCGGATACACTTTTAATATGATTAGCCGACGATTAATTCGCTAATATCAGATATGTGTCGGTTGTCGCATAGATGTCAAATAAGTATCCAAATTCTCATTACAGTATTGAAGCAAACTTTTTTTAAGTAATATCGAATTATTTATTGTATATATTTCGAGCCTTAGCCTATGCGTATCGAAGCCTAATCGAAATTTGAATGTTCATATCGATATTACCGATATTATCGATACTATCGATACGATGTAATCAAAACTGTGATGGAAAATGGTGTTGGCCGATGAAAAGGGAAGGGGAGTGGTCCCCCTGGTGTTGGAGACGCGTACTATTATTTTTTCTTCTTCGCTCTGGTCCTACTGTGGGCATGCTATCCCTCAGTCTACCACGACTGGGTTGGTTCCTCTGCGCTATTTAGCTCTCAATAGTACCCATCCCTACATCTGAAATGGTACTATACCTGCCATCTATCGGAAGATGGCAATACTACGTTCGTCTGAAACGGTACTATACCCGCCATCTATCGGATTATTAAGAAACGAATTAATAATAATAATAATTATTTAAAGAAATTTTTTGGTACCAACATTTACATATTTACCGATAAAGGAAGTAGTATTGCCATCTTCCGCTAGATGGCAGGTACAGTACCATTTCAGACGAATGTAGTACTTCTATCTTCCGCTAGATGGCAGGTACAGTGCCATTTCAGGCGACTGTAGTATCTCCATCTTCCGATAGATGGCAGGTACAGTACCATTTCAGACGAATGTAGTATTGCTATCTTCCGATAGATGGCAGGTACAGTACAATTTCGGATGTCGGATCGGTATATATACATATATATAAATAGCGTGGAGAACACCAACCCGGTCCTAGTAGCTGAGGGATAGCATGGCAGCTTGACGACTCGGAGGATCCAGGGTTCGATTCCCCGTATGTGGGCCCACAGCGAAGAAGAAAAAATAATAGTACGCGTCCCTAACACCAGAGGGACCACTCTTCTCTCCCTTTTTATCGACAAAAAATGGCAGTCATAATATCGTACATGTTGCCATAACAACCACTTGTAAATTACACTGGCATGAAGCTGTACTCGAAGTTTATAAAGTACAAAGCACAAACTTATGAACATTATATTATAAATTGATGTATTAAAATCTTAAAGAAATAAAAATGTCATGCTTGGTATGGTATATAAATATTGTTTGTTCGATCAGGTTAGGTTTGTAATATATAATAACTAACACATATAATTATTTTAGGGAATCAAAAGAAGAGGATGCATGTTGTATACACGTTGTAATAATATTTTTATTGCATTTAAAGCGTTAGTACATCGATCGAAGTCGAACAACGTCTTACTGCTATAGAGTGCTTCATTGACAACGTCGAACATAATATGGATAACAATGATAGGCAGAAGGTAAATCTGATCGAAAATGGATATAAAAATCTATTTCATCGTGAGATTTCTAAAAACTATTGTATTCGTCTGTACCACGATCATATTATATCTCTGAAAAAGGGTCGATAACAGTGAAGAATGCAATCATTGATCGTATGATATAAATTAGAAGTAAATTTTTATTGTATCCTATTCGCGATGCTTCTTGATTGCAATTGAAATCCAATTTCAGTAAAATTTAGCAAGAAGGAAACAAAATTAGATACTTTTGTAGGTTATGCTTGCATTTTTTGAATGGTATTGAACATTTGATTCAATAGAATAAGAATAATATTAACCAGCACTGTGTCTGATGCTTCAATTATAGAGCGATGTACGAAGACGAGAAGAGAATGGTGATATCGAACCTGTTCATGGAATGACGTACTGTCGCAGAAAAGCTTCAAGAAGTCAACGTATGTTCCTCGCAAAAGCCAGGCCCGATGAAATGCCGATCAATGACAGAGATAACGGCAATACAGTATTCACGAAAAGTAAAAGCAAATGCCATCTTCGTAAAGAAATTGATAGACTGATGGAAGAAAACCGTATATTAATGGCCAAACTTGAGCACTTTCAACAAGACGTAACTATAGGTGATTTTTTCTTTAAGAAAAAATTTTTGTTATTAGTCACAAATTATTAATAAATACTTTTGTTTTGTTACAGATATTAATGAGGAGCGAAAGGAAAAAGATCATTTGATATTAAAAATTCGTAATAAATATTGTAAATTACACAAGGAATATGAAAAAGTCCAACAGGAATGCGAAAAATTAAGTGTTCTTCTGCAGCAACGAGAATTTGAATACAGGCAGTTACATGCCCACCATGAAGAATCTACGCAAGTTTTGCAAGAATTAGAAAAAACAAAAACTAATTTATCTAAGGTTAATCAAAAGCAAATTTCTGAAAATATTGAGTTAAACGAAGATGTAATGCTTATGAAGAAAGTTATTTATCAATTAAATGCAGAACTTGAAAGATACCAGGATAAACTTAAATCTTTAGGACATAATATATCCTTAAAAAAAGATAGTAACTTATTCAATGCAGCGGGTACATTAGAAGAAAGTAAAAAGATGTTAGAGGCTTGGAACAACATCGATATGCATGCGTTAAAACCACTTTTGGATGCTTACCAAGAAAATGTGATCGAGAAGAACGACCTTATTACTAAATACGAACAAGAATTAGGGAATTTTACCAGCAAATGCAAAGAAATCATCTCAGAAAATGAATCCATGCAGAAAGAAGTGGAAGACTTAAAATCAAAGGTACTGTACAAGCATGAACATTTATCCATTGTAGATAATCTCAATTCAAACTCTATAGTGTAATAGGTACATGGAAGAAATTAGAGAGATCTCGGAAGATGCTACTTTGATTAAAGGGCAAAATGATTTATTGATAAAACAAAATGCATATCAAAAGCAAAAGATTCAAGAAATAAATTTACTTTATGAACAGAAGGTAAAATCACTGTCACACGATAATCAAAATCTTCAAAAAGAATATACAACTTCTAAAGCAGAATTAAACGATCTTCAAAGAAAGTACAAAATACTGAATGAAGGTTACGAAATGCTGAAAAGTAATAGCGAGAGAATGATGCCTATAAACGCTCATACAACGGCTGTAGAAGAATGCAAAAGATTATTCGAAGAGTTGAAGTGCCAATATGAATCAGAGAAGAAAAAGCTTTATGATCGAATTAAACAATTCGAAGAAACTCAACCTGATAATGAAAAGCAATTAATCATAGTGACAGCAGAAAAAAGTCACTTAAAAGGTTTAGTAAAATCCCTTGAAAAAAAGTTAACGTAAGTTTATTCAATTTATATGATAATTGTGCAATTTATACCATAATATTATAAAACAAAATGTTTCAGGTACACTCAACACAAGTTAGAACCTTTGCAAAATACTGTCTACTCAATGCAAATTTCACGTGATTCGTTTAAAAGACAATTGCAAAAAACCACTATATATTGCGAAGAACTAGTTTCCGAATATGAAAAAGTTGTAGCCGAAAGAAAGAAGCTTATTGTTTTACTAAATGAGAGAGAAAAGGAAAATGCAGATATTCAGTATCTTGGTGACAGTATTGCCCACAGAGTGGGAAATTTAAGAACACAGTTACACGTATGTACAATATAAAATATAAAAATTGATGTAAATATATTTCTTATTGATAATATCAATTATAGGCTGTACAAAAAGATGCTAAGGATCAATTAGCAATGGTAGAAAAACATATCAAAGTACAAGAAGAAGGCGTGAATCAAATTAAAGCTGAACATCAGAATGAATTACACCGTTTGAAACGTTTACTCAAACAAAAAGAAAATATTATTGTGCAGCTACAAAATGAAAAGCGTGAACCCGAGGATAATCAACAATTAACTCGAAAAGTTCGTGTAAATAATAATGAAATTAAATAATGCGAAATATTAAACCTCTAAATTAATTCTCAAAAGTTGCTTGTGAAGGATTAATCGATAGAATTTATTCCAGGAAATTCAGTAAAACTACTATCTGAAATAACTCATTGCTTACAGACTTTATTGTCAGATATTTAAAGTGAGTATTATTGTATATAACGACTCTAATTAGATGAGCGTATTCAAATTTTTTGGTGTCTTACATTTTTTGAGGCATACAACAATTAAAATCAAAAAAATTTTATTTACATATTTTTTGATAAAGTCAGTAGATAAATTATTATCTACTTATTCATTATGGGTTATTTCAAATGACAGTCTTTTCTAACGATAATGTTTTTTATTAAATGTCAGTCATTTTTATTTATTCTTAGTACAATATAACAGTACGTAGTATATAGATTTAGATATATATATATATTATTTTACTATTTATATACTAATATCAAATTTTTACATTTTCATACGTGTATACATATATATATGTGTGTGTAGATACAAAAAAAAATTAAATAATATGTACAATCACACACGCAAATATAAAATAATTTGTGCATTCATCGTTTATAACAATTCTAACATTCTCTGTTATAAGAGTACATAAATGAAAAAGTAATACACAGTAACTGAAGAATCTGCATAAGTCATAAACATACAAAAAAACTTCAGGTTTTGCCAACGACATCATCCTTATTTAATGGTGACATCAACTAACACAAGTGGTTCGAAGGCTATTATTTGCTGCAGAGGGAGCAGAGGCGACAATTCTTGCCATGCAAGAAGTTGATACTACCTGTTATAGCAATGATCTCATGTACTACTCATTTTTATGCTAGACACGTTGCTCATTTGCAATTGATCTATCTCACTTAACTTGTTACTAATCAAATAATTTCGTATATTCATAATTATTATTAACTGATAAATATCGATGTTTAAGTTTACCGTAAAGTTGTACTAAAAGATTTTTTGTATGCACGAATAACTGCAATCGAATATTTTATTTGTATATTAATACATAGACTTTAAAAATTATCATGCTACATTTAAAATTACGATGTTGAAGCTGTTATTAAAGGTATACATCGTACGTGTAGTATTTGAAAGTTTCATATTTGCTACAAAACATATTTGAAAGTATTCGCCTGTCATGATCTTATCATGACAGGCGAATCTTTATCATCAAATCTGTAATTAATGAAAAATATGTGGGAAATACTTTCTCTTTTGATTACGATTGTTCTTGGTAACTTACAATCCTTTGATACATGAAATCGTTGAAAAGTGAAGACGAGAAATTTAGGTTATCGTCGAGCGAATGCATTCACGACCTTCTGACCAACATTTGCATTTATTAGTTATTACCCAACTCATTCATTGGTGATATCGTACAATGTTCTCAATTTCATATAAGAATTCTTTGCGATTTTCGTTCAAACGTTTTAGTTATTTTCCTATAGCTCTTCGATGTACATGTACGCTTATTTAATTTAACCGAACGTATCGGAGCATTTACGTATTTCGCAATTTATTTACACTTAGTATTGCAACCGTACAAGACCGATTTTAACCGTAACGATACCTAGAACAAAAATTCAAACTCTATAAAATCTTTCTTCTTAAAGTTGTTACGTATTCTAATCGTTTAAAAAATATCAAAAAACTCTTGTTATTTAAATAACTATCCGTTTTTGTAGATCGTCTTCGATTTTAGGAACTTTCACGGATCGTATATGGATGTGTATACAACTTGGTAGTACAATCCAAGCACGATAACTCACACGGTCGAAAATTCGTGCAATTAGTATCTTGCCTAAAATCTCAAACAATTGATTGCACGAGTCTAATCTCCTAAAATATCTTTGTTCTCGTTCTTCATTTAAACGTTCCTATTTCAGCACTTCGATTCCCACCTGGTTCGTTTTCCTGTTCTTCGGCATTCGTACACGCGAGAGATACGCGTGGTATCGTAAAATTCATTTGATCGATAAAATTCGTACGAGTGGAAAAAGATCTATGACATTATCGTCGACAAGACAAATCTTTCGAGCAACTAGGTCGATATGGAAATACAAAATACTTCGATCACACCAGTCGAAGTTAAAGAAACTTGAATATAAGCGATCAATATCGATCGGACGATCTTCGTAGGCTTGATAGCCTCAATTACACAATTATAATAATAAACCGATTAATATTCCAAATTTAAATACAAGTTGCTTAAAAACATCGATACTCGTCGGTAAGGATCTTTTTACAGAGAATTGTTCTTGCGAATGCAACACCTCGCATTAACAAACGAGTCTTAGCAATGTCCATTTCAAACTATGACGAAGAAAAGAAAATATGCGACGTAAAAGTTTCCGTAGAATCATCACCACTTAAAATCGGGCGATTTTCAATTTCACGGAAGAAGCAAAGATCGAGAATTCATAGACGCTCGCGCCATCGCTGAAACGACGCCGCCGCACAATCATAGCTGCACTTATGTGTACACACATAGCGTATAAAATCCATTACGCGCGATACGACGCACACATACGAGGACGCACGCACATTTATACGTACTTCGTGTGACACGTATATCGCGATACGACGCAAAGATCACGCGGGTACACAGATACGATCTGATATGCATCGCGTATGCAGCGGTACACACGTACAGACACGTATACATTTATACGCTTTGGTCAACGTACACATGTCGATACACGACCGCAGATCCGTGTACAGATAAGCACTCACGTACAGTCGCGTATTACGCGTAACTTCGTGACAAAGTACGTCCCGATATTACGCACACGACAAACGCGTGCACACATACGACGTAGTAACGCGTGGCGGTACGAACACACAGATATGATTTGCATAAATCGAATAACAGCGATATTATTACGCACACGGCAGATCCGAGTACACAAATATGACGACACGTATAGCACGCACATTGATACGTACTTCGCCTACATTTATATACGACACTACGCACACGACAGAACCGGGTACACACACAGCAAGTCACGCAAGTGTAGTCACGTATCGTAGATGCACTCGTGTATGCACGACGTGTATATGACGCGCGGGAGACTCGGGTGGGGGTAAGCGTCGTTCGGTGAGTTCCGTTGCGGCTCGTGCATCTTCGTGAAAAGCAAAATGTCGTCTGCTAGGCGCGTCGTCTGGAACCGCCGGTCGTGTTTCACTCGGTCGTGACGCAAAGTTCGTCGTCGTAACGGGCGATAACGACGCGGTGCGGTGAGTTTCGTGCGCGTCGTACAGGTGCCTACTTCGCGCTCGTCTCTCTTTCTCTCTTTCTTTCTCTTTTTTTCTCTTTTTCTCTCTGTTTCTCTTTCGGGTTGAAAGGTGGACGCTCGATCGCGAATTATTCACTGTTCGACGCTACTGTAGACGCGTGTGGTGCGTGCGTTTCTGTACTCTGTCGTGTGCGTCTTCCTCTTGAATCGCCAGCAAGGCGTCGGGAGCTAACAAAATCATCGACCAAGGGAGGAAACAAGGAAAGGAAGTCATTCGGTGCAAAACGAGTTGGAATTCGAGCGTTCGACGCCGTCCTGTGGGCGGACGGACGGACGGACGAACGGTCGGTCGGTCGGTCGGTTGGAAAGTGGGAAGGGTAAAAGGGGGAGGGAGGAAGGGATGTTCGTTTCGACGTTCGAAAACGTCACCGTTTCCTGAGATTTTGCGATTCCAACGTCGACGAGGACGAGGACAAGCAACGATGATTCTCACGTTCCTCGTTTCGTCGCTCGGCGCAACACCGAACGCATCAGCGATTTCCGAGGAATAACGCTTCCACCCGAACGTTGACTCGGATGTTATCAACCGTAAGTTTCTGCTAATTTTTTTTCTTTCTAAGAATTTTTCTTCTAATCAACAGTATGGTTTTAGAATTAAGGTGTCTTTATTAACGAGTTTCATCTAAATTGATCTTCCTTTCAATTTTTCTCGTCGTCTAAATCGTCGCTGTCGTATCTCTAAGCTCGATCCGACTTTTCTGTTCTTAACTTCTCTCGACGCAACGATACATCTGCCACGCGTATAAAAATGTATAAATTACGCGGAAAGTTGGAATCCGACGGACTCGATACACGTATACGAGTTTCGAGTCCACTGTTTTACGTATTGGATATTTGTGTACGATATCGCGCATAAATACGAGTCCTTCGAAAATAAAATGCGTCTCTCTCTCTCTGTCTTTGTCTATGTCTCTGTCTCTGTCTCTGTCTCTCTTTATTTGTCTATCGCTTTCATCGTCTTCGTCGCGTTTCTTGGGATCAGCTTGTAAACAATATCGAAATACACGCTCGCTCGTTTATCTCGGATAGTTGACTATCGGTACGACCGTTACACCATCCGTGTATGCGTGTGTAACGCAGCAGATCCGTGACACATTGTGAGATTATCGTGTATACGGATGATCGTGTGCGTATATGTAGTACCAAAATATTGGCGATACGAAGTCCTCTTCTCACGCGATGCCACGCAAAAGGCGCTGCTATCGCGAGCACGTTGTTGTCGTCGTCATTAACCGCGTAGCATTTGTCGTTAATATGCTCGTATAATACGTATGTGTCCATATGTAGCTCTTACTTTCCAGCAATGTGCTTTAGGATACAATGCAACGAATTGTGTTCTGTTAATTGACAACAGAACGGTATTTTCTTGTCTTTTCTTGACAATTTTAACGCGAACAAAAGTACGTTGTTTCGTATTGCAAAGGAAAATACTTAAATCGTTCTTAATCGTTTTAAGTAAATACTTAAACCGATTACACGTTCACATTACAAACGTATTAAACGTTCACATTAGCTGTATTTACCATTCGTTATTTAGAACGAAATTTTTATAGAATGTAAAGTATATTTCTAAATTTTAGGCATTTTAAAATATTTCGAGGCAATAAAAGCGGGAAACGATGAATTAAAGAATTTATTTGAAAAAACTGCACACTATTTTCTTCGATTCGTTTTTACAGCAGCCGTATACTTCGATGATTATACTTTTCATCTCGTCGTTCTAATGCCACGGTTAAGATACGATGATTGTGTGAGGTACGATCAACTTAGAATTATTGTTCATTTTCTATTTGCGTTGGTTGATTAGGAGATTAGAAAATTGAAACACTTATGATTTCATCTTGTTATCGATGTTTCAATTTCAAACCACGTTTTATTTGTTAGGAGAAGAAATTCTTTCTCGGAGAAGATATACCGACCGAATGATAAAACACGTTATTTTTCGTTCTACGAGACTCGGAGTCGTTCGATAAAGTTTTTATTTTACATAAGCATTCGTTAATCGATTTAAGCTAGTGGATGCTAAGGGTTAATACTTGATAAACATCGAAAAAAATCCTGGTTTTATTTTTCACCTTTAAAATACTCTCCAATAAGAACCGAGATATGGTACAAGATCGTAAAACGATAAGGGACATATTCAATGCCGTGAGAATCACCGGTGACCTGCACAATACACCACGTCTATCGTATTGATAATTACATATAAGTAATTTATCGATATCTTCTACATCGTATACATCCTGTGTGATAATCAAGATAATGCCATCTCGATGATTTTACAATCTTTTACGAAATTTCGTGTCGAAAAAATTGTACGACATTCGCGTCACTCGACGTTGTATCTATCGAGCTCCATCAAGAAGATCAAAACGACAACATCAATATGACGAAAGGCATATATATATATATGTACGCTTCGAAAAATAATCGATATTTAGCAAATAAGGAGAATTTGAAAACTTTGCAAACCCTCACGCTATGATTGTTTTTTGTTTAGAGCATGTTGTGGTCAAAGAGTTATGATAATCTTATTTTCCAAAATTTTATCCGATTTATCGAAAGATGAGAGAGAGAGAGAGAGTGGGGGGGGGGGGGGG
>JAITYT010001162.1:1685557-1696357 GCA_025433975.1 Liostenogaster flavolineata
ATACTTGCAAAAGTCTACTTAATCGTTTATAAAATACTGAATATCCCAAAAATATTTGAACAATTACTTTTCGAAGTAATTTTTGAAGCCATCAATGGCTTCGTATGAATTTTTTCTTTCACGCAACCCAATAAGTCTATTTCAAGGTTTCTTGAACCACTAATGTCGTCTTAATGTGACATTAAAGTAGTCAAGTCCGACACGTTTCGTAAACGGTAGAATTTTATAGTTTGCATTGAAATCGTCGAAAGTTTCCGAAATTTACTGTACATTGATGTATACAAAATGAGTTTCGAAAGCTGTCGAGGTCATATAAATTGTTCGATCCACGTTTTTGTTTTGAGAGGACTACGGTTGGTCGTACAAACGACGCAAATCCTTAGAATTCCAGGTATTCGTAGAAATAAAAACAATGCCAATTCGTCGATGCTATTTTTTTTGTCGTTATTCTGCTCGGACTAGGTGACCTACTGGAATGATGCCAGTGTCAGTTCAACGTTGATCGTGTTGCCGAGAACACTAGTGGAATAAAATTTGTAATTCGTAGTGCGTTTCGTATAGTGAAGTGAAGTGAAGTGAAGAATATCACAGTGCGCGTTTCATCGTTATCTTTGACCGAAGTGCAAGTGATCGGCAGTGAAGTTCAAAAGAACGTTGTCTAACCAAAGATACCAAATATCGATGTAGTTTCGAGCCACTGATGCACTTGGACTGGGCCTGTAAGAGTATCGGTAACTCGTTGCTTCTTCGCTTTCTCTAGGCATTTAGTGATAGTACGTGAGTCAACCTATAATTAACTAATTTCTTATTATACACTTTAAAACAAGAGGTGACGCATATAAGTCTACATCATGTTCTTCATATTGGTATCACGTTTCTCATAATTGGTCATTCTTACGACACACTGTTAAAGCATACGAATAATATCAATTTGTGTTATCTGAAATATTGTAATGCTTTAACCAAAGAAAAATATTGAAACTGCGAAACTGCGAGAGTTAATGGATGAAGAAAGCGTCGACTAATTGTGGCTGGTCAACGGAAAGGGACTTGTATAATAATACAATATATGAAGTTCGTAACGTAACGTAAGGCGAGAAAAGAAAAACGAGCGTTATAATGCGAGTGATCTGATCTTTTACTTCGTATACATAGACAGCTATTTTCGTGTGCATTAAGTACGTGTGTGTTCATTGTAATTGATTCAATACGTGTTATATCGATGGACAGGCATCTATCCACTGTCACGCCTTGACATATCGCCATTCATCATCTTCAATCGCTAACGTATCTCTTAATCCATTCCGAAATATTATTCCTTTGTAGTCGTAGTATGCGAATGTTTCGAATGCTATTTTAATGACGTTTTTATAATTATTTTTCTCCGTCGATTTGAATTCAATTATAAAAAAAATTCAATTAGAAAAAAGTGAAAGCTCCCTAAATTTCTCTCGAGTGATAAATGAATCACGACGAATGACAACGGAAAGAGAAGACGATATATCGAGATCAAATAATTACGCTCTAATTGACTTCCTTCAACGTCAGAGAAAAAAAGAACTTTTATGTCTTTATCCTATCCATGGTGTGTTGCAGGCACATCTGCACTGGGTCGAGCGTGTTCGGCACGTTCAGCGCCAAGTCTGAGTCAGACGGTGCAGACATTCGCCATGCTGAATTCTATCCGACATAGTATTGATTTTTTCAAATTGGGCTCGGTTTACGAAAAGTAACGACACACCGAACGTATTACCGCGCCGATTATTTCGAAAGTCCAACAGGTTTTCGCAACGCAAACGATAAGCGCAGATCGGTTCCACCTGTCCTCGTCTTCGTCCGTTGTAATCGTTGTTGTTCTTGCTCGCCGACTACGATGATCACGAAGCCATTGAACTGGTAATCGTATCCCAAAGGCCGGGGCGAATTTCTTTCTCTCTCTTTCACCGAAGCGTAGAAAGCGTGCACTCCTGGCCTAGGTGATACAGGCAGGCAAACCCACGCACGATTTCCACTACGATCGGGGCCTGTCTTTCGTCCAGCGAATTTTCATCCTAACGATTTTCGTGGAATGACGTACGATTCAGTTGAATCCTGACTAGTTTTCCCGATAGTCTTCCAATGATTGAACGATAAGTTGTTACGTCATCGAATACGTCGATGTCGCATCGATGCAAAGCCAATTGTTCTGCAAATATTCCGACGTATATCGCCACTAATTTTGAGGCTATTCGCATTTTCTTTGTTAAAACTACGGATAAGTTCCCTGAATGACTCGACGGATCAATAACTTGATGTCTTCCTTTCTCGTTTGTTACGAATCGGTGAGACAACACTCGTGCAGATCCACCTCACCGATAATCAAGTGGATCGTCGGTGGTGGTGATGGTGGTCGAACAGTCTACGTAATATCGTAGCTAATAACTTTTAAGCTAGAGGAATATCGTCGTTTCAAAGGGTGGGTCAGTCTTTGTCCCTTGTTCTTTCCCCATTCGTTCTCATCCACCCGCGATTATCCTTCCTCTTCGCACACGGTGCTGTCGATCATTCGCACATCCACCACACAACCCATCACCCCACGCCACATCGCTACTACCCACCGCGACCACCACCACGTCCTCCCAGTATTTCTACGGTACAGCTGCTCCCCGACCTAACCTAACACTTTAGTTCGATCCGAGCGCTGCGCACGGCGACGAGCCGAAGGACAACGACAGGACAGGGTTCTTCTGTCTGGCATTGCACTCCTGCTGCTACTGTAAATACACCACGTTTTTATTACATATATTTCATTATATCGGTAATCCCTAAAACCGCCCTTTTTTCTCCACCATCTTTCTTGCCCCTCTTCGATCTCATTTCCTTCCTCTCTGTGAATCTCTTGCGATCAACCAACCAGGCAAGCAAGCAAGCAAGCAAGCTTGCACGCACGCGTCGTAACGCCACTGAAAGCGACTTTCTTTATTTATTTCTCACACATTTTTCTCGATGCTGATCTCGTCCTTCCTTCCTTCCTTCCTTCCTTACTCAGAGTCTCTTTCGAACTGTCAGGGCCGACGTTGGCCCCGGGTGTCGGTCTGTGTCGGCGTCGACAGTGGACATCTTTGTGACCGTGGCAGTGCGTACGTATCCACGCTACTTTCTCTCGGACGAAACGATGCACGCGATGATAATAATGTGTGGTGTTCGTGATTTCGGTAGCGGCGGCGGCGGCGGCGGCATAAGCAGACGTCAAACGACCGTGCATCGTCGTGGACTTTGATGAAAGAATCAGTGCGGCAAAGGGCTTTAAGAAGGACCGACTTCCGTTTTCCGAGGATCGCGTGGGTCGTCCTCGTGATATCGTTTCCGCGTGTGCGTGCCTTTGACCATGCAAACGCAATGACGCTCAACTCGAAGATGAAAGTCGATTTTCGATGGTTTCGCGAAAGAAGCTTTTCGCGGAGCTTTTACACTTTGACGCGTCGACTACCGTGTTACTCGTATCTGGATGACGCGTAACTATTCGGCAAGTTTTTGTCAAGTCGCCCGTCTATGGACGATGCTTTTATCTCCTCGCCTAAGATCGTTATATTTCGTGAAAGATTCAACACGGTTTTTGATATTTTGTCAGTAAGAGTGCGAAATTCGATCGTCTCGTGTAAATCGTTAAAGATGAAGAATAACGAAGGCTAGTCGGAGATTCGACCTAAGATTGTTCTCTCAATATTGCAGAATCATGGAGTTCGAACTGGACGGCAGCCTGAAGGAGTGGGCAAAGGACAAACCTTTGAGCATACTTCAATTAGATCCTGCCGACAGAGCTGTGCTGAGGATAGCCGGTGAGTGAATGATGCGCTCTACGATTTTTTACTTTCCTTTTTTTTCATTGATGTAACATACGCGTACGTGTACATTTTATATGTTGTACGTGTGCGGATGTATATGTGTATTGTTATATAATTCGCGTACGTACGTATTTCTGTCGTGCATTTACGACGCAATCGTACACGATTACCGCTGATTCAACTTCAATGCCGAAAGATAATCGAATCTTCGAGTCGTCTTCGTTGAATTCGTCGGTTGTTTCTTCCGTTTAAAACGTCCAGTGTCATCGTCGAGGCGTAGAAAGTTCGCATCGACCGCATCACTGGTAGAACGCGCATCTTCTCTCTGTTTAGAGATTCGTCGCATGCGCCCGTGTGTTTCTCACTATTGCGATCTGCGACGACGTCGTAATTGCTATTTCGATGATTATGACACGCGTTCTTGGTTCAACTTGCATGGATCCGTGCGTTAAAGCCGATGTACCTCTATCATGTACGTACCGTAATTGTACCGCGGGGTAGGCAGAGATTGGTAACGCCGCTATGTCGAACGATAAGAGAAAGGTATTCTTGTTGAATCGACTTCGGCTCTCTATGTGTGCTGTTCTTTTTTCTCTTATCCCAAAGAATTTTCGCGCAGCCTGAAATATAGGTGAAGTGATTCATACGTCGTGTGTGGAATTTCATTGGGTCTCCAGATGTGATTGGGGTTTTCTTGGTGATTATTTTTTCATGAATGCTAGCATACTTCTTTCCTTTTCATTTGCACGTTGGAATTCTCAAGATAAGCACTAGGAAATGTAATTTAAATTCATGAAAGATTGCATTTTGTCACGACGAAGAATTCGTCGTTTTAGGTGTTATATTAGGTGTACTTCGAAAATTCAAGAAGAATTTAACCATCACTGGCACGATCGAACTTGACAAAATTTAATAAATTAAAGAGGTGTACAGCACTCGTATTATTAAAAAGACGGGACGAAAACATTGATTCTACGTAGTATTATTCGTTCGTTATATTATTTATTCGTCGTATTATTTTACGACTTTGATATAAGATTAGCACGTATCTATTTCAACAGGATAGAAAATCAAGTACTTGCGGTTAAAATCGTTTGACTTTTTATCGTACATCGAGGAAAATGCATATACACTCCTATTCAAAAATATTCGAATGCTTGATTTTCTTATGGAATTTGATGTATAACGATATATTGTATTTATTGCCAAGTTTTATTACGTAGAAGCCATTTATAAACCAAAATAATTAATTTCATTTGTCGAATTTTTACAAATTCAAAGCTGTTAATCGATGCCTATCTTTTTATGTCTAAAGTAAATTTCCTTAAAAGTTAGATTTAGGACCATAAATGACGAAAATTCTTTCGGTCGCCGAATAATAAATAATTTATTTTAAAAGTTAATTTGATTGATGTTGTATATTTGAGTCGATCTTTACGATGATGCGATTCCAACGCTTATAAGGATTCAGTTAAATAATTTTTATAGGTGGTGTAATGGTCTTAAATTGAACAATTTAATTATTCAAATCTCCGAAATAAATAAAGGTTTACTTCGGGCGTCTAACACTGTATTATATTATGTTGCGTGCAGACAATTTCTAAGGTTTTCTTCTTTCATTTTACGATGACTGCATCGCTTTAGCGTGGTCGTCTCCGGTGAGGAGAAACCTTAAAATGAGAGCATAGGTGTGCTGTGTTCCATCGAAATCAGTTCGGTCTAAATACTTTTAAGAATATGATATCTACGAAAAGAAAGGAGTATAATGTAAAAATACCCTTACAAATAATTAATTCTGTCGAAAAAAGTAAGAGTTATAAAGTCATGCGTTAATTACAATTTTTATTTATTATAGATTTAATTTAGTACTGAATCGTTTGAATAAAGTTTATATAAGTTATATCCAGTTTATAGAAAGTTACATTTTTCTTGAATGTTTCTGCTGCCACGTTATAAATTGTTGTACATAAGTATATTGAAAATTACTTTAAAAATGTATTTCTAAAAAAAGAATATAGAAACAGTGAAACTTTATCATCGTGAAGATCCTTCCAAATCGTATCATTTGTAAAAAAAAGGAATTTTGGTCGGTTCGCCAATAAAGAAAATAATTGAGATAACCACGTTGAGTGGTCCATCCTATATAATGATAGCGTACAATCGATTTCGTATTTTGCTGGTCGTGGGTGACTCCCACGATATTCAACGTATTCGTAATTTAGTATGTCTCATCAATTATTTATGAATAATAAATTACGTACGTCAAGATCAAGTCTGACGTAGAAATTTATAATATTCTTTTATTTTATTCTATACAACGCTGAACGAATTACACAAAATGAGAAAGGAAACGCTCAAAGAAATGCATAACAATGTTTGACTGCATCAACTATAATATTTAGCGTGACTGTCAACCGGTGACTTTAGTTATTTTCCAATAATTTAAATACTTTAGTAATATGTAAATAACGGCTTTCGAATAATTTAGAATCATCTTTGTTCGCTTCAAATGTAATATAATTTTTGAAAAATTCTTAAACTGATATTGCGTACATTTTTACATGCTCTCGCACGATGTAAATGGGTTAAATCAATAAGAGTCAATCAGATGATTTCGGCAATAAGCGCGAATTAATCGCGCTCAATTAAAAATATTTGATTAGTTCGATGGACTTTTGAACCGTGAATTGCTTGGACGCGAGTGACATTGCAATTTCTACAAGTAGACGGATGACTAGTCGAGGTGGTAAGACGCTTCATACCTTCGCGTTTTAAATTTTAAAGATCTCCACTGTACGTCGATTCCATGGAAAAATATTTGACTATTAACGGACAAGACTGTGCTTAAACTTCAAACAGCTGTCTTTGCTAGATTCTCTTTTTTTCGAATTATTTTCTTTTATACTCGGAAAAAGACGGTGATATCAACAATTATCGCATAACAAAAATTATTGCCTTGTGTTTTTGTTTACGCTCGACATTTTAGAGATAACGATGTAGACCAGCCTGCGATGAGTATCGGATTGTCTATCGTTCACGAGGGAACTCCTTCGTTCGCGGTAGACATTGGTAACCTTGAATTTTTTTGGTACGTCGATTGCCGGGGGTCACTGGTCACGCGACTGGCAAAATACCGCATTGATCAAACACGTGTTCTGTTCGGTATTGTAAATGTTAAGTGTCCGGTACGTTCAGTGTTGTTAGCGACAACCTGGCGGAGTTATCTCAAGGCGGATAAACACGACCAGACCTATCGATGGGGACTTTTTTATGGCCAGGGTGTCGAAGGGGACGGAACTCCGATAGCGTTAGGACAAAAAGAGACCCTAGAAGAACGGGGGTGGATGATGACGTGTTCGTAGCTAACAACGGTTCAGTCAAGAGCTAAAGGTACATTCCGAGACTTATCTCGAGACTTATCCCGAGACTTAGACACCTAAATATATCCAGTTTTAGTTTATGGAATATCTTTTAGTAAGTTTATAGTTATAAACGTATCAAATTGAGTAAAAATATTTCTGGAATTTTGACGCGATAATTATGATCGTGTTATTTCGATGATTCTGCGATCTGACGCGTAGCTATTGAAAAACTTACGTGTGTGTTTAAAAAACTTACACATGTGTTACCGAACGTGTACGGCGCGAAACCATCACGAAAACAATTGTTTCAAAAGCGATTGGGAAAAGAGGTTGATGTCTCCCGTTCAATAGGAAAATTAGCGTAGGTTAGGGTTTTCGCGTTCGTCGAAGTACGAATGATTATGACGACTGCGACGACGACGAACAACGATGGCAGCGCAACAGGTGCTCGGGTCACGGTTCGATGCCCGGCTGCACCTTCCCTTAGCTCTCTTTTTCTCTCTCGCTTGCTTCCTCTATCGCTCCCTATCTCCTTCCTCCTTATTCTGGACATTTTCCTGTCCTTTTCTAACGTATCGCCGTTTATTTCGATCGTCTATCTATGTATCTAAGCAGAATTTTCTTTTCCTTTTAGCCATTGGTCGGTGACGTTATCGACGTTGGTATTCAAAACGGTCGATTCCCTATCTGTCGATAAAAAATAGTCAAATAACGTGCGCGTTATATCAGTTCTGTTATTATTGATTTGTCGTTCTATGAAACGTCACGCGGTTTTTATCGCCGTGCACTTTTTAAACTATCAGGTCGTTTCATGGTGTACATTGATTTACGCGCAGTTAAGTTTGTAAACCATCAACATCAGTTTACCCTAGCATAGAAAGCTTAAGAGGATCTGGCCAAACGATCTTCGAAGATAATTTTGATTCTTGTCAGACATTCAGCATATCCATTTTACACTTTGTGGGCGGATTACAAGAATTCTCGAGTTTATGGAAAACGTAGCTAGCTCGCGATGTGTTAATACTTGCTGTAGGAAAAGTTGTAGGCAAGTTTAAATTAAAAAAAAGAACGAACCAATTCTCCTCAATGGTCGTCAGTAATTTACCCTTGAGATGAGGCGTAATATCGAACAGAGAAGTTCCCGAACTTTTGCAATACGTTTATAAATAAAACATTATTTTATCTATCGCGATATTATAGGCATACGCATCTTCAAATAAGTGATTCAGACCGTTACGACATTAGGGTTTGTATAAATAGACAAACGGCAGGCAACACAGTCTACAGTATGGATTTGTATCTCGTGCGGACGTGGACGACGTGCGAAAAATACCGAGTATTGAAATATGGTAATTAGAGGTCCATTGCGAGGTTAATTGGATAAATGATTATAAGTTAAAGTACGCGGTGAACAAAAGTATCACGATTCTGACTTTGAACTTAATCGCTCCGCTCTCTGTCGGGTGAACGATGCGCTCTGAGTTGTTACGTTCTGTTCTCTCCAGTTGGTAAAGAAGATCTATCGAAAGCAGAAGCAAAGTAGAACGGAGCAACTTGCGGCCGGCTCTGCTTTCTTGTTGAACACACGAAACAAGTGCTACCACCGTATGGTCTTTCTATGTACCGTTGACAGTATCACACAATCGATACGCTTTATGCCGTTCATTTCTTTTTGTTTTTTAAAACTCTTTAATCATGCGTTCAAAAAGTTTTGCACTAAAATTGCCTTTCTTTCATCTAAAATTGTTATTCTGTAGTAAAATCGTCACTTTATATTTTTAGGAACTTTCTGTACAAATAGACGGGTACATTTTAATTATATCGTTAAAAAAATCGATTGAAGTCCATTAATAATCTTGTCAGTAAATGCCGCCATACGACAAAATATCGAGAGTAAAATATTACAGAAAACTGTATCATTAATTTTACGTCGATATTTTGATTTTTATTCAAATGTATTATACCATTCGGATTTCAATTCAGTGTTTCCCTCGTGACGCTCTATGTATCGAAGATATAGCCCTACCGTAATTTTATTGACGGGCCAATGTTTCAATTAGACTCACCTTTTTCGTTATTCGTTCTGTTGTACGAACATGGAAATATTCCTGTCTTATTTTGTACCTGCTCGATTAGCCCATCGTCGTTCCCGGTTGTAAAATAGGAAACGCAGACTATGAGATAAAAAAAAATCGTGCTAATTTTTGGCATCTTGATACGCGCGACACTTCGATGCTAATCACCAATAACTCGCAACGTACATAAAAAATTCGATTATACGTCGGATCTTTCGATAAAGACGCGGAAAAAAGCTACAAAAGTAGTGGAATTCACGGTAAGACTGAGTATCCAGAGGGTGTCGCATTCTCATATATTTGGATTACCAATCTCGATTTCGATCTTTGTACAGTTAGGAATGTAACAGGGTCGCCGACATGTGGAGCATACAAAAAGGAGATACGTCAAATAATCGAACGTCCCTTTGGCGCCGGGAGTAAGAAGACACGAATGGAATATCTATTTTCACGGTAACCATTACCTACCATGGAATTGTAATTTCGATCTCGATCGAAGTGCTTTCACATTGTGTCTCGTGCATGCTAATTCTGGATACGGATCTTCTGTCGAATCGAGTACAAAATTTTGAATACACTGAAAAATAGTTAATAGTCTAGGGAAGAACCTTTCTCTCGAAGAAATAAAAAGAAGTTCAATAATGTTCGTATTTCAAGATATTTTTTGTGTAATTTGGTTAATCATAACGCTCCAATAAGAAACAAAGTTTAGTTTTTCTGGTTCTTTCTCATATTTATTTTTCATCCGATCAAAATTGTTTTTTTCGATACTACAAATTCGTAAAACGTAATGATTGATCTCGATATACTTAGATATATCCGCGTTTTAATCCACAATACATTGATATTGATTTTTCTATAGAACGCATCGTACCTTAAATAGTGAAGCACGAAAATGATTTTTGGGTTAGGGAAGAGCATATCTTTTCCCGGAACGTAAAATCAATTCCATACTGTGTAAAACCGCGCTCGATAAACCCCTGCTATTCTCGTGCCTATACCTATCCGTGTCTCGTTCTCAAGGATGTTCCTAGGTTAGGCTAGGTTATACTAGGCTAAACTAAGCTAGGCCCGCTAGGAGTACCTCAATAAAAGCACGGCTTGGAAATCTATTATATATCTTTCTATTTTTTCTTTTTTAGAAAAGAAATGACAGAAATACATTTAGAACTAAGTATATGAGCTCGTATTTTACAAGCAAGACCCAGAACTTTTGGAAAACTGATAATGCACGAGGCTTTCGGAGGGATGAAGCAAGATTATAAAGCCGAATAGTTTCGATAATACAATATATTACAAAATATCAGATATCGTCTACCGCATTATCACTTTAGCCGCATATCTTTCTATCTCCTAGTTCGTTAGTAAATGAGTTTCGCTCAATAGAGGAAATGACGAAGCAGAAAAGGTCTTCCGTAGGACCAAAATTAACATCGGCCGCCACCTTTTCACCGGAACACACAGTGTAAGTTTGAACTATACGCGTTCTAACAGAGACCTTATTCTCTTTCTTTTTTTTTGGTCACATTCTCTCTCTCC
>JAITYT010001162.1:1701172-1723535 GCA_025433975.1 Liostenogaster flavolineata
GTTACTCACTATATTCAGATTATTGTTTTTTTTATATTTTGCTTCATTTTTTGAAGTTTAAAAAAGAAGAATTACACAGTTTATGAAAAATACCGGCATTTATTAGCGGTTAAAGGTATTTGGGCAAGGAATGTCAAATGACGTAGGACTACGTTGCAATCGCGAAAGTGTCGAGATAGCTAAGTCTCGTTTCAATTCAGAAGTCTTTGATCGAACGAGCCATAACTCTTGAAACTCTTATGTTGAGACTCGTTAACCGCTTGAGTGGCGGGCAGTGCGATCGCGCCTTTCTCGATCAGATCCCGAAATTGTCAGCATTTTTCTATACGAAACGAAAACTACGTGCAACGCGTGTTGTGTGGCAAGAAAATGAGGTAAACAAAATTCGAAAGTCGTTTTGGCAAGTAACAACAATGGCACGAGATGGAAGAGAAAGAACGACACGACAAAGCGGATAACGTAAAATTACGTTAATTCGCGAAGAGTTTAACGATAAAGGGATTCTCCAAGTAGCATCAGAATCAGGAAGTAACATCCGCGGCCCGAAATAAGCCTTCGGTCTCACTATTTTCGTACGTTGAATCATCGGTAGAAGGGTGCATACTAACCGGTGCTACAAGCAAGCAATGCTTTTCTAGTACAAATTAGTTTGCCGCCGTCCGCGTCTACATACCGTTACGTTCGTCGCTCTCTGCCAGACTGCGGTATAACCCGCAAATTTATAATTGGAAGATTTGGCAAACACTCGTTGTATAACTTTCTGTCAAGCATCACTTCCTAATCTCGACTAGAGATCGAGTAATTAAGTTTCGATTATTCCCTCGTTCTTGATTTATCATAATTTTGATGCCCGAGGTATTTGATACTGCTCTATTTGTGTTGGTTTGTTTGGATGTTTAGATACGCACGATGAACACCGTGGATTCATCCTGGATGAATGCCACGGTCAAAAACGTGCCTTTCAAAAATATCTCTTAGCGTTCGTAGTTCGAAGTTTCCTCGGACATTTTTTCATATTGTAGAAAACAACGCAAATATTCCAGGTACAAAACTTGAGTGAAGTACTAAAATGTATTTAAAAGTGTTCACAGTGAATCGCATTCCAATTGGAACGATCGTCGCTCGATCTAATTTGTTAAACGAAAGCGTCTTTCCGCACTGCAGATTTACGGTCGTACACGCGCAAGACTTTATCTTGATCCCTCCACTCCTATTTCGATCGTGTCGCGCTACGCCCGCCACGAGCGCGCGCCATTTAATTAAACAATAATTCCGTTCACACCCCTGACTTTATTCTTCTCCACCAAGTACTCCTTTATTACGGAGACTAGAAGACAGATCTATGTCTCTTTTGGCTGAAATAAAACGAATTAATTAACCCCTTTCCGTGCCATTTAACTCGATGAAATCCGGGTCCGAGCTGTAGGGATCAACGCGCAGTAAACAAACTTTGGGTTGAAGGGTCAAAATCGGTCACTACCATCAACAATTTCATTATCAGAAAGAGATTTTCCGCGCCCTTTTTTTCTGTTCACGAGTCTAGCTCGTGATATTCGTGTTTGGTTCAAAATCTTCGTCACGAACCAGACTCGTTAAAGTGCAAGAAGGGGTTAACAGTCACTGGTGTATCGAGCAATAAATAAGCGATCGAACGTGCGCGGTATTGATCGAACGAACCAAACTAACGGGAAATATCGCATGCCCCCCGGTATTACGACGGGAAAGAGTTAATATTTATGAATTATCAAGGCAGATGCGTTCCAATTTTTTCGTCCGCGTTTCTTACTGTATCGTGCGAACGAGGACGACGCGTCTTGTGGCAAAATACAGCGGAGATCAACCGCGTTCGCGCAATGAGGGACCGCTTTCCATCGTTCCGTTTCGTATTTCGGACGTTCCACGACAAAAACGCGAGTCATTCTTTTTTTTTTACTTCGCCGCCTCTCTTCGGTCCCGTACGCAAAACGATTATTTACCTTAACTCGGCCGTGTTCGATAACGTGCGTAGCGTTCCGCGCGATAATCGTGCAAAGTACGTGAGCCCGATAACGTTCAAGGCGATAAGAGCGAAAAAATATTGTGCGAAATTCCCTCTGCGTACTTCGTGGAGTGCGTGTACGATTAAAAGACACGAGCAATATTTTTTTCGCCCATGATCAACGAGACTCGAAGTAGAACGAAACTTTGACTATATGAGAGCGCGTACCGATCGTATTTGTTGAAGTAATTACAATCGTTAATAATTTGAAGAGGTAATTTCTTTAGTATTTTACAAGGTAAAGAAAAATATTTACAAAACAATTTTTGTAAAAACGTTCTTTCCACGATAGGTTTCAATTTTTTTTTTAAATAATATTTCACTCTTACTCGTTTTTCTTACGTAAGCACGCGAAAAAGAATTTCATCTCCTTAGGGCGTGTTACGATGATACACGCTCGAAACGCCGGACAAAAGGCAGGACCGCATCGACTCTCGATTATTACGACGATCGAAAATTATCATCGCCGCTGCGCAAAAAAAAAAGAAGTTTGAAAAACCGCGGAGTAAGGAAGAGATCGAAAAGGAAAGAGTCAAAGAGTCGAAATAGCGAGAAGAAGAGGCAGGGCCCAATCTTGTACGCGATAAGCATCGTCGTGTACGGAATCTGCCTTATCTTGATCTTTCGGTTCGCGTTACGTCATTACGCGGGTATTCTCGCGATTCAAGCGTCGTGTTGTCGCGTATCTTTGGTGGGGACACTGCGATATTCGAACGATGAATCAGCTAACGTGGATCGTTCTTGCTCGAGGAACTTCGGTGTGCGTTCAATGGGAGTCGCTCGATGAAATGTTAATAATTTGCATTTACTGCCGATAGATTTTCCTTTGAGCGTGATGTATGATCACGCGTTCATTGATCGACAATGTTAGCAGGCAGCAGCTGCTTCTTCTTTGTTATTTACAATAATGGAATCATATAAATACGCGCCAATTGGAAAGAATTAGTCGATTAACTCGCTTTCTGATTTTCTTTGTTCCGGCGTTTGCGATTGATCACGCAAATTCTGGGATCGTTACCGTTGTCGTTTAGAAAAATGTTGGAAATGTAAGATATTTTACATTAGAAGTTTTGCTAATGTGTGCATTGCTTGTCTATATGGTCTGCCACTCATTAAAGTATCTTTATGGGAACTTACATGGTCACTGAGCAGTAAAGCAATCCACTCGTTGAGTAACATAGAAGAGGAGCTCGTTCGGTGTACGACTTGTTTATTGCTGTTTTGTATTTAGGATGAAAAAAATCCGTGGGGGATAACATAAGACGAATCACGTAAATCGTTAAAAATAAGCGATGACCAACCTTTTAAATCCTTTGGTACAATTACAGTCGAGTCGAGAGATAATCGAAGCGATTAGTAACAACCTATCAGCGGACAGCTGTTGGTAAGCTAGACAGCTGATTACTGTCAAGCGTATAATTCTCGAGATAAAAGCGAAGTTATTAATTACGATCCTAATAATCTTAATTAAAATCGCATCGGATATCATAAAATCCCGACGTTTTCTTAACGATATCTAGGCGTCTGGGTCACCCGGGGTAAGACAACGACGCCCTAACGGTCGCTTGGATTATCCATCCGTCGCTAGGAATGGAAACGAGTTCGAAACCTACTTTCAAAGTCGCTGAACCGCGAGAGATCGTCGAAGGTGCGCGGCGGTGGCAGTGTTGGTTGTAAAGCCGACACGCGTAGCCGCGAGAATTCCCATGAACGTGACGAGCCCGCGAGACGCCCATCCTGTTACGTCCTTGTCTGGTTCCAGGAATACACCGATAGCGTGATGTCGAACGCGATCGATCGAGGCGCGCGGACAACGGATTGCCAAAGCTGTCAAGTCGATGAAAGACTCGTTGTACGGTCGATTTGGTCGATGAATTCGGCGTTTCGATCCCAGTGCATATTTTGATATCCGAAAGCTGCTGCAACGGGGCATTCTCTTTTTTCCTTTTCCTTCTCTTCCGTGTCTTACCGTGGGCGAACTCGTCCGGGCAGCGGCAGCAGCAACCAGCAGTGCCACCAGTCAGTAGGATTACCCGCGTTCGATGTTGCCCTCCTCCACGTTCATTCGTTAACCAGCTAATCAGTCAGACAGTCAGTTAACTGGCTTGGCTAGCGTGCTTTGATTACCTCCGTGTCTGTAGTTAACTCTGCCTAACTATCTTATCTATTTACTCAGTTTCTTATTATCTTTCACCTATCTTCCTATGTGTCTCTACAATCTTGCTCTCCTCTATGTTTAATCGTTGATCAGCTAGTAAGCGGTCGGCCAAGTAACGGCCAGCTTACTTGCCTACTTGATCACTTAGGTGCTGGGTAATCCAACCGACTGGTCATTTCATCCATTTACCAAATTGTTTTATTATTGTTCAGCTGTATACGAGCCGTTTATTTCGCAAATGGCATAAGTCACTTATGTAGGCACAAGGACTTACTTATGCCACTTCGAAAATATAAATCATGTCTTTCTTATTTACTTACATGCCCACTCACGTTCTTCGTATTGTAAGCGTCGGCAGTCTCGCCTAATACTAATAGGTTCTTTTTACATATGTATTCTTATGTATTGATTTTGTCTATCCATCTATGTACTCACTAATGTACCTAGTTAGAACCCTGTATAGACATTTAGGTAATTATCGATCTGTGCATTTACTTGATTAATTACTCCTTGACGAAACAGCGTTCTGCAGTGCAGTAAAATTCTTTTTATCGTTTATTCGCAACATATTGTTTAACTTAGGAGCATTCAAAACACCAGAAATGAGTTTGTGCCAGAAATAATGATTCAGCGTTTTTTATTCGAATTTTATCGCGCATAAATTCACGTTATTTGTCAGGCGTATCTTCGAAGCAAAACAAAATATTTTTTGAGATGTTAGCTGATCAGTGAATCGATGTCAAAGTTCTTCGTCGATAAAAGATGAAATTCAAGTGTAGGAGTCTGGTAAAAAGAATAGTCTACGTATTTTGACTGGATGTGCTTTTCATTCTTGAGGTAACCTCGAAACTAACTATAATACTCGTATACAAAGTCCTTTCAATGGTTTTAAAAAATCGGACATCTTTCATCATGCTATTTATCGTTAATTAATTGCCATGAATCATAGAGGGAATAATTTCACCAAACAGAAAATAGAAAAAATTGTGAAAATGGTATGCATCTTTTTGATGATACTTTTGGGTAGTTTTTTTGTAAGGAAAGAAATAATCTCCCTGCTCTCGACTCTATACTCTAAAAATAATGACTCATTTTATGGGCATTCGAATATTTCTTATTGAACGTTCGGACGCGGCGTGGACACAATGTGGCCGTGAGTGAGAAGAGACTGGCTGAACGAGATCATCAGGGGCACGTACCTAGTTTTTGTTTGCATCGTGCTCACTTTGCACCGCTGTACGTTCGCTTTCGTTGAAGACGGTAACTAAAAAAACGTTAGGAGCAACGAAATTTGGAACTAAAGAAATTACTGGCGTTGCTGCCACTCGCGAACTCGGTGAAACCAGACAGGCCCAAACGTTCGTGTGTTTTATTAGGGTAGAGGAGAGCGTCGGGCGTGGCAGACGTTTTAAAACGAACGATCGATATCCAACCGTCTACGTACTGACAGGATCATATCAGAGTAGAATCATGCGGCACGTTCGAGCAATCTCGTTAAAGGAAATTCGTTCCTTCAAAATGATTTTGGTATAATCCAAATACAAATATTTGTCTTAGCACGATCGCGTAAAATATTACAAAATTAAACTTTGAACAGGCTGTGTCGATCGAGAATCCTTTCGCAAGGCTATCAAATGACGATGCAATTTGTATAAAACGATTCATAATATATTTTTAATGTCCCGCAATAAATTCCATCATTGAATAGATAACATGATGAAAAGCATATATTCACCTGACGACACTTTGGGGCAAAATAAAAATATCACGATTATTCTTTTTTTATTGTGACAAATAATGTAAAGATTCAGCGACTTTCTATTGGCTCCCGATTTCACGCAATCGGTAAAAATCGTTAGATTTTAAGCTTTTAATCGTCATAAAAGATTTCTCAAATTTTTTTGGAGGAATCATTGGAAAGAGGGGCGTACCATCGGTTAGAGGATTTTTTATGAAGCCTCTTGCGGGCGATAGGTAAATCCATCTCAATTGCATAATGAAATCTAAACCGTGGTAAGACACAGCCTCAGATGGCGTATCGCGGTCGTTTTGCGATCGTTTATATTTCTTCCTTCGCCAATAGCAGTAGCCACCTTTGAGACACGAGAAGCTGACGTTTTTCTTACCGATAAAAAGAGTATTACGCCAATCGTTGGACGGTGGTTTGATCTTCTTACAGGCGCTATCATAGATTTACCTACACGCATTTACGCACGCAAGTAGCGTGTGTACGTTCCTTTTCGTACAGAGGCTGATAATCCTTGAAATTGGTGACTTTTTACTTCGCACATTGACGCAGAGACAAAAATGAAAAGACACTCGTTCGAAGTTCGTCATCGATTGACATACCACTATTCGCACGACGATTCGCCGTTCATAACAGTATACCGCCTCTTTTTTTTCCTTCTTCTTCTTCTTCTTCTTACCTCATGCTCTCCCACGTACCATTACGAAGGGGGCCCCGTTCCTCACCTTTTAAGGATCGATCGTCATACTCGACTATACTACGCTCGTTTTGACCGCATTCGCCTGGCTTAACAGTTTCCAACTCTCTCGCGAACGGCTTTACGCTCCTGACAAGCACGAAAGTGCTGTGCGCACCAGCGAATGATGCGTGCGTTTTCTTTCTTTCTTGCTTTTTCTTTTTTGTTAATCACAGTCAAATAGGAAAAATCGTTTCGATGGGGAAAAAGAACACTCAGATTTTATTTATTCATTCGTTTTTTTATTTCGTAGTATAAATTCTCTGCTAATAAGAGTTTTAATTCTCGAAGTGGTTTTAGTTGTAATTTAAAAAGAGGCCAAAAATAATTTTTCTCTCGATATTTCAATGCTGTAACGTAAGAATTGATTCCTAGAACGGCTTTTAGAAAATATTGCTACCGTCGTTGGAGCGATCGATCCCGAAAGAAAATTCGTGAATTATTTTTGGATCGCTGATGGGAAATGCACGTAGGGAAACAACGTGGCGCGTCGATTCGTGCGTGGCTTCGGACTAAGCGCTCGAAAATAAGACGGACAGTAGTCCTACGATGTGTATTCAAAAAGGCAGGCCTCCTGCCGCGAGTATACACACTTCTCAATCTGTCGTTTTAACGACTACCGGGTGGATTGCCACGTATCTCGAATTCCCCTTGCCAACAGAGTTTGACTCGTGGCCCATCCTCTTCCTTTTTTGATCTTCTCTTTTTTTTTGAGTCGAGAGCCGGTCGAACGTCGTTCAGGGAATTTCTGCCGCTCGAAAATTATGATGATATGACGTGCCTCACGTAGATGCATCCTAAGTCAATAAGCAGGCACGCGAGCAGAAAGTACAAATTCGTTCGAGGAGTTTTACAAAATCGTGCCGATGTTGCAGATCTTATCAGAATCATCTTTCGTCGTTACGAAATTTCCTACAATTTACTCGCACCAAATGTGAGATGCTAGAACTTCGATGATTCCCTTAAAATCTGGCATCGCCTCTTTTTCTCGCGTTTTGCATTTTTCCAGCGTGGAACTCGCACACCGCTGCTCTCTCCGACAATAAGACGAAGTCTCGACGACTTTGTTCCACCGTAAAGGTTGTGTCGACGCGATTGCGAGATTATAGGACCGGTAATCGTAGACGGATAAGTGACGAAGATAATATATGTAGTAAGCAAGACCCACTTTCCTTGTAACTTTCCACTGTGCGACGTGACGTACGCATACACGCAAAAGCCCACTTACTTACCCTGTAGTCTCGACGACTGGCACACGTGCGTTTCGACCCTACGATTTCGAATGCCTTCGCTCGTTCGTCCGACGGTTTTCCAGGTGGCCTCGTCGATTATTCGAAATCGAACGCCGTGTATCACAAAAGGACGAACCGGAATTTCATCTCACGACCGCAACGTCTTTTTTCCGTTTATCCTTTCCCTTTCGTTATTTTGTCTCCTTTGACTCAATTGGTTTTTACGGGTATTTAATATTGGATAATCAAGGATGAAATTTGTTAAAAAATTATTATTAACTACAAATTTCATCCTTGACGACATAATATTTTATAAACAAGAGGATCTATGTTTCGTTTTCTTTTTTTAAAGCAACACTTATTTATCAAAGCAACTCGTGCAATCGAATAAATTTAATTGAAGGACAAAATATCGGTACGGAGTCTTCGTCAAAATTTGTATTCCTCGCGATCACAGTTCGACTTGTCGAAACCATATTCAAAGATGAATCGAAAGTGCGTATGGCGTCGAAAATCAAAAATCGTGCCTCTAGTAATAAAGAGAAAATCGTACTACGCGATGTTGCATAAAAAGAAAAAACCGAACGCGTTCTACGAATTAGTTGCGTCGTACCGACGACGACCGATGGATCGATCGACGATACCCCGAAGCCGGTCGCATACGAGACCTAATGGGATCGGTACCGCGCACCGACGTTAGATCGGATGAATCGAGTAATACCTGTAGGAATTGCTCAAAATTCATCGTCGAACTTTCCTTCGTCATTTCGCCACGGATCGCGCCGTTACTACGTTGCGTCTTTACGATCGAGCCACGAGCTTAAAAGCCAAGTTGTATTTCGGTTTAAGGAAAGGCTTAGTCATACATCCTTGGAATCGCCCTTCCAAGTACTTCTCGAAGGCGGCGGCGGCTGCGTTTTATCATTGCTCGTGCTCTTTTAGTTCGGATCGAAAAGCAAACGCGAGGAGAGTAACAGGCGCCATCGATACGAGGCGAAGGAGGCGCCGGACTCGCAAGAAACTCTCGTTTCTGTGATTTTCTCGCGTTTTAGGAACGAGACTCGAAAAAGATTCGATCGGGGTTAAGAAACGAGTGGGTGGACAGTCGACGTATCGTTCGCGACATTTTTTCTTCGATGTCGCTTTGGGTGTCAACGTAGACTGGATATTTCGAAAAATGGCCCATCCTTACTTCGACGGGAGATTTAGATTCGTAAGGTGGAGACCGGAGAATAAAACGAGAGAGCCAACTGCGGACCCGTTATGTGGCTCGGTGCAAGAATGCCACCGTACCGGACACCCCGCTTGCTCTTCGCTTTCCTGTTCGTCTTCGTCTTTGCCTCTTTCTCCCTCCCTCTCTCTCTCTTTCTCTGGCTCTCCTCCCCTCCTCCTCTTTCTCTCTCTCCTCACTCTCACTCACTCTCACTCTCTTTCTCTCTCTCCTTTAGCCGCTCTGGCGAACGAGCGACAACCACGCGTACGGCATTCCCTTCCTTTGCTTTTCTGTTGTTTTGCATCGTATTTCTTCTTGGTATCTAGATGATACGATTCATCCTCCCGTTTTTTTCTTTCTTTCTGTCTACTATGCCAGTAACGGCCAGGGATGGCGAATTTTTCGTGATCCGCGTGCTAAAAGCAAGCTAGGAAGATGCGTGCTTATGGGGAAGAAGAAACAAAAAATACGGGCGTTCGTATTTCTTTTTTACGAATTCTACGTCGTGGGTAGGTAAGGCACGTGGAAAAAAACTTGGATCCGAGACG
Source organism: Liostenogaster flavolineata (assembly GCA_025433975.1). NCBI lineage: Eukaryota > Metazoa > Arthropoda > Insecta > Hymenoptera > Vespidae > Liostenogaster > Liostenogaster flavolineata. The sequence continues at coordinate 1,710,845 of JAITYT010001162.1, forward strand.
AAGATCGCAAAAGATTCTCGTTAACGTTTTTACGATTGGTAAACGTGGTCCTACGTTGTTTGAAATTCTTTAGCTGATACCGATAACGTAATCCCGCGCCAGTTAAAAATCTTCGCTAAATAAATCAAACATCGCTAACGTGATCTTTACCGTACTTTTTTTTTATACTCGATATAATCGCAATTCAAATAATTACGAGCGAGATGTTAAGAAGCGATACTTTTTATGCTTACACGTAGATTTGAAGAAAGGAATCTCGCGGTGTTTAGCTCATTCGACAGCTGCCAGTAGATGTTCAATGGACGAAGATTAGCAAGTTTCGGTCTCCAGCACCGAAGTATGCGAAGTAGTTGGAAAGTACCAAACACACTCGTCTTAATTAAAAACGCTTTTAAAGACTCTTTTATTTGTAACTGACGTAACGCCGTTCACCGTTCGAAGATAAATCATTCGTCGCTACCAGTGATTATACCACCGCGAGACAGAGACACGGTGGTTCGTAAAGAACCGCGAGAAAGTACTCGAGAAAACGTAGTCATTAAGAGGACTGCCATTACGGTTGATATCTATGCGAGGAACACCGTTATTATCTCTGAACGCTTCTTACCTTCCTTAACTTCCGCGAATTTTTCACAATCATTTCGGAAGCAAGGATTTTTGCGTAAGGGCTTCTAAACGATCGTTTTCGTATCATTCTTCGTGACGTTGCCACGACAAAGTACTTTTAATAGAAAAAGTTCGGATTCCAACTCCCCGTTTCTTCGTTTTCGAATGCTTTTTAACACGTTGAGCCCGGCGTCGAATTTGCTGTCCTTTCCGTTCAGCCAGTAGCGAGCGATCAAGCGGTGCAATGTTGCAGGGTGATCCGCGACTTTATGCACCGAGTAGAGCTTATCTGTTGGTTTTTAAAATTTTTTTTTTAGAATATTTCAATAAATTTCATTAAAACTACATTTGATCACATTTCATTGAGAATATATTTATTTTTAACTTTAATAATGTCGGTCCCACGGACCGACGCCAACCTCAACGTGTTAAAGAGGACGAAGAAGACGACGCGACGCCACGCGTCGTTCGTCCCCAACTTCTCGTCTCGAGAACGACGTTGACGCACGGTTCTTGAGTGCTAAAAAAATATCCATGAGAGGAACTCGACCGACCGACCGACCGTGAACTATCTTGATGTACTTGGAAACGACTCCCACGCGATTTTCTTTCGATCTTTTGCACGACAGTGGTGAATCGACGCGTGAACGTCCAAACGAAGACACCCAAAGCCATAGGACATATTCGTGTGCCCTAACCACTAACACAGGAATCGCCACTAGAGCCAACGATCTCGACCCTCTATCTCTATTTCTCTCTTTCTGTCTCTCTTTCTTTCTTTCTCTCTCTGTTATTCGGGAGCCAAGGCGATCGTCTCTTTCTCTCTTTCTTGATCGGCCGCCGCCTGCTCGCCTCTGGTGTCGGTCGCATCGTTTTCGTACAGCCGCGTCATTCTATTTTCTAGCCGCATCTAATTCCGGCAGGCGAGAGAGGAACGGCAGTGGCAGCGATGATGACGACGGCTGGCAGCGGCGCGCTGCGGTGTCTCCGGTATATCCGGCGCGCCTGCAAGTTCGCGAATCCCAGTCACGGTCCACGGTAGACGCGTAACGTCGTCCTTTGCTCCGCGTCCTCCTGCTATCTATAGATAGAAGAGTCTTTCTTCTTCGGATTCTCCCTCTTCTTCCTCTTCTGCTCGTTCCGGTCTCCCTCCCTTCTCTGTCTTTCTGTCTTTCTCTCTTTGCCTTATCGCTGTGACCACGTATCCATCTACCTGCCGACTTTTCCCTTTCGTTCCTGCCCACGAACTGTTTTCACTTTCTCGTCTTTCACTCGTCTTTTCGTTCTTCTCGATCGTCGTCTCGATGTTTTCGATAATGTCTGTGCAATCAAGTTCTTGACAATCGGATGGAACCTTCGAGAAGGTCGATTCGTAGGAAACGCAATGGAGTTTTACAAAAGATCCCGTAGTTTGTTAAGCAAAAGGAATTTCGAATCGACCAGGTCTAGGAAAGTTTCTGGAAAACGTTGGGGGTGATTTTCAACCCTTTAGCGTGGACGAGACGATACGTGTCAGATGTTTTTGCGAGAACCAACGAAATTGTACTTTGGGTTTGGTTAAAGTCGATGATTCATGGTTCGTTACGTTCCCTTGTTAGTGGCTGATACGTCGATATGCGCGTCGTACGTGGGCAAGCGACACACCGGTTTTACAGGACGACTTCGATTTTGAAATCGTTGCCGTTCGTGAAAAGGTAATGTCGCGCAGACCGAGCGTTCGCACGGTACACGCTACCCCTCGCAGAAAGTTTTCGATCAAAATTTATAATGCGAAACTGTCTTGAAATTACTCGGGAGTATGTTTTATCGTTATCAAATATCATTTTGTGTTGTTATTGAGAATAATGGGAGGTTAAACAGGGCTTTGTATGAAATAAGTAACATTGGTATATGGTAAATTATTATTTATTATTGAGAAGTAGCAAGCGAACAAGAAATTTGTTGAAGTTGAATTTTCAATGACGGAACGTTTGTACAATATTCTATCGTATTTCCTCGTGTACGCAGGACATTCGCTTTGCGATACATTATAACTCAAATTCGAGACGATTCTACGGCTTTACGAAGTTCATGCTTATTTTGTCACTTCTTTTCATAAATTAATTTCTTAAATTTGTCTCGAGTGGCATTGTCGACTTGTAACAAAAATCCATCTTCAGACCAATGTTCCATACTTGGAATTACGAAGTCTTCTAAAATTGGTGAATACGTTTCTGAATTAACGATCCGAAGAATTATGCATAATTCTCTTACGTTTGTTCTATCAATTCAGCTCCGAATCATATTCGAGTTGGGTCGAATTTGGATTTTATCGCGTTACCACAGTTTCTGGTGACGTCGTTTGCTACCGCCGCCGCCATTGGCTGTCGCCGTTAACCGCGTTGAATCACTTTTTTGCGGCTTTCCGTTTAAGGCAACGGGTTACACCAAATGCATAGCTCCTCGTGACCAGAGGCTAGGTCGTGGTTTTACGTCGTCACCGTCACCGTCACCGTCGTCGTAGTCGTAGTCGTCGTTGTTTCTATTGGCGCCATTATTGCGTGCGAGAGAAGCAACGCGTGTCTGGCTCGCCTTTGCACGTGCAACTTTTGTACATATACGAACGCACGGCCATGTTCATGAGTCGCGTACTCGTACGTGCTGCTCACTTGCGTGGATAGACGTGCAACAACGTAGCCAAGTCCACTGTTATGTGCTACGAAACTTTTTCATTGGAATGAACGTCGACCTTATTTGCCGTTTACGCTTGGGCTGCTCTATCTTTTTTTTTTTTTGTTTAGACTGTTCAATTTGGATTTACGTTTCGATTAATTTTAATGGACGATTGCTTTGCTAGTTTATTTATTCTTTGGCGTTTCTTCGGTTCCGAAGAAATTCGTCGTTCTCCGCGTTTTAATTGCAAACATTTATAGCGTTAAATATTTTGATACGTACACTGAACGCCAAGTCACCCAAGAGTCGCGTTAGAGATTCTCGGATTCCTTCGAATTTCCGTTTACTTTTCTCAGGAGTGCTTGTAATTGTTTGTCGATGACCGAATCGCTGAAAAAAACCGCTGACTAGTAGGATTACCTACCTTAAAACGAACGAACAATTTCAAATAAATTTCGTGTCGTACACGACGTCGTTCGTTCCTCTCTACCCCTTCGTCTTTTTGTAATTCGGATCGCATGAGAAAGGCACGGGGACGATATTATTCATGGGACGCACGGATGGGGAGAGCCGTTTTCGAATTAACGACTACTTCAGAGATTTGAGAGGTCGAGTTGGTAAGGATTGGATTAAGCCATTCACGATTACATCTCCATGAGTATTAGCGGCGATGATACGTCGTAACGCATGCTTAATTCGCGTCATAAAAATGTGTAAATCGTGTTAATTTCTCACATGACTGTACATGAATTGAATGGAATAAAAAATTGAAATTATCCAACAAAGAAGTTCGATACAAAAATATATTAACATAATAAATAATATAAATAAATTATAATAACAAATATAAATAAGTTAAAATTCTTAACACTTGGCATACGGGCAACGTACTTTTACGTTTTTCGCAAACTGTCACTGGAGTGCGGGTTGCGTAAAAATACGTATTTAATAGATTTGTGCTAGAGAGCGGGTATCGTATAAATACGATGGGTATTGTATGCACGGTGTTTGTGTTGCTAAGCAACGCTTTGCATTGTTTCTTCTCAGAAGTTTGTTTGTCAAGCTGCACGCGTAAGTCCGCAGCGAAGTATACCCGCATGCCAAGTGTTAAGTCTACTCTTGTCCACGTTTTGTGGGTAATATCAGTACGAGTTTCGATTATTCGGACCATCGCATTTTATAATCATTTTTCCAAAGCTCTATTTATATTTATTTCGTCATACAATTGTACATTTCATGACGCACGCGTTTAATAGGCGGATGTTCGTTCTCTGAGAAACGAGAAAAAGATTTGATCCTCGTACATCCATGAGCGATTCCACGAGTTGTATCGTTTTCAATATAGGCGGCCTGGAAGTGATTCACTCGCTGGAGAAAAGTTGAAGAACGTACCTGAAATTCTTTTATTGTATTGGATTGTCCGGGAAGTTCATGCCGATTTTCGATTTTTTAAAAAATGTATTTATTATTTTATTATCTATATTATATTTTTTATTATATATATATAAAATAAATAATTATGTATATTATATTATTAATTTTTTTTTTTCTTCAAAAGAAAACATTTTTTTTCAAAGTCGGCACGAACTTTCCGGACAACCCAATACAATCGGTGCTTCGTGTCACGAGGTGTATCTCGGTAACACGAACGCAGTTCAAACGTTACTGCCGGGCAGGAAAAAGCGACGGTCAAAGCGAACGAAGAAACGATCGAGTGCCACTATGTGGTCTCCTTGCCAGCCACTGACTACTAATCACTACTACCACCTTCGGTCGACCCATCGGAGACGCAAGAATACCGCGTGCCTCTCTAGAGTCTAACGTACCAACACCAGCTGACCACGAGAAGGCGAATCGAAATTCGCAAGGACGACACCCGACATTCCGGATACTGGCGCGTGTCGTTCCTCTCCCGGTCCCACCCTTCCTTCCCCCCTTCCTCGTTCCTTTCACCCTCCTTCTTTCAGCTCGCTACTGCATCTCAACGAAGCGCTTTGGCGACTTCATCGGCTCATCGCGTCGTAACCTCCACCTTCGGCTGTGTTACCGTTAGGTATGCTGTCTCGAAATCCCTCGCGATGATCGTCGCTTGTTTGTCCTACCTCTACTGCGTTCACGAAAACGCGCTGTTACACTCGTTGGGGTTCTTGCTCTTTCCTGAATTCCTATCGAAGCTTCGAACGAAAAGGCTTCTTTGTTCCCGCTTCTTCGTCGCATCCATGTAAATCTCTTCGTTTTCGAGGGGAATTTTTCCCCATCAGATCTAGTCCCAGTCGAAGTCGGAGAGTTTCATTAGGAATTTGTGCGTGTTATTTCATCGTGGATCGTAATTACGTTACGGTTAATCTATCGTACATCGAGCGATCGTGTTTAACTGCTCCTTGCGTAAGAGTGAAAAATTACGGTCATCGTTACTCTTTTTCTGGCGTCTCTCCGCTGGAAAAAGAATGCTTCGTTGAGTAAGAGAAGGAAGGAGGAAGCGGTGGTGGAGGAGGTTCGACTTCCCGGTATCGAGATATCATCCGTCACACTTAGTCGCAATAATGTAACGCCAATGCTACCGAATTGAAAGCAGTAGTACTATTCGCCATCTCGAAGTACGGCCAAGTGAATTTCCACGATCGCGCTCCTACTGTTACGTACACTGGGAATTTTAATCGGTACGATGGTTAATTGTTCTTCGTTTGGCTTTAATTCGATAATTGTTTGATATTTTTCGAAGCGACGCCCATAAAAAGAAACTCTGAATTGATTACTTGTTATTGCAATAGAACTCCGTTGTGACATCATAGGGGCTACGCAAGATTTCGTTTCGTCTTCTTTGCAACAACCAACACCAGTACCGGCATAAATCACCTCCCGTACGCCCCGAGACAAAAATATTCGAAACTTCTCTTTACGTCTGACTCGTCTCTTCCCGATACTTCAACAATCGTTCTTACGCGTTACCACCATGATGAATTCAAACGCTCGCATTCGCTACCATTGCACGATAGCGTAGTTAGAACGATCTACTGCATCGTAGTTGTATTTTCGAAAAGAAAGACAGAGAGTACCTAACCTGCTCTATAAATTCTAAAATCGTTCTTATCGATTCCCGATTTACACGGCAAGTATCGTTTGGAGTGTCGATGATCAAAGTACCCATTTGTGACGATACGACGATTCGTTGTATGCACGTTCGATGTATATCGCGATCGTTTTATCCATGTTGAATCGTAATTTTTCACGAATTCGATCTCGGTCAAAGTCAACAACGCCGATGATGATAGGCGATAGTAGTACGTGTTGGAAAGATTAACGTATGCGCGTGTGCCAGGTCTGACAGTTCAATAGAACTTGGTGGAGTTCGTTTCGACGTGGGGCCAGGTTGGGTGGGCCTTCGCATTCAAGGATTCACGAAGGACGAGCGGTAGTGCGAGGGATACGATGACGTGCTCGTGCACGTACGAGAATACGTACGGTCGTGTTGTGCGGTACCGCGGTGTGTTATCTCGAATACCGAACACCTAAAATAACGGGGCAGTTGCAATTTGCTAGTTGATCCGAGGTCACGAAGGCGTTAGTGTTCGCGAAGGTCGTTCAAGAGGGAAAACGATCTAGATTTCGAGCAAGAGCACTTTTCGTCATTTTTTCGTTTAATCGATTTTTTCCTAGGTTATACCCATTACAAGAAAAAGTTAGAACGACGAGTCATACACGTATTTCAATGACTTTCGTATCGTCGTCAACGACGAATACGTGATCATTCGAACTTTGTCTTTCTTCGCGTTTATTCAAAGTAGCTTTCGAACAACGTAGTTTGCTCTCTCGATGCGTCTGTATAATGCACTTCTGTTCAGTGGAAATTCAAAGTGTGATCCGTTAGCATTATACTCCTCAGATATTCGTACGTTGAAAGCAATAGTTTGGTTATTTCATCAAGGATTTCTAAAAACTGCTAATAATAGAGGTTTTTGAGCGTGCACGCGATCTCCTACCAGGCACTTTGGCATTTATCTTACATCGACTTTCTATAATTCAAATTGCATTGTAATCGGCGCATTAGTTGGAAATATCGAATATGGAGAACCGGTAAAACGAGGAACTAAATTACGTAATTTGTCACGTGCAACGCAGACGCAACGAACCTGATTCGGGTTTGCTACCAAGAGACAGAGTCGATAAAGAGATCGCCGCGCGTTAGATTTATGAGTACGTTAGGTTTTTGAGGTTATATTCGGGAAAAATATTTTTGAAAATAAAGTGAAAATAAAATAATTTGTGTTTTTTTTCGCTTTCGTTAAAATTTAACACTTTTTAAATAATTTATTTTTCATTGTCTAAAAAACTCATAAAATTCTAATGGATGTTTATTTAAGCGTAGTTAACGAATCGACAAATTAAGAAATTTTAGGAATGAAAATCTCTCGAGTACATTGAAATAAATTTACGAATAATGTGATTCGACGGAATAAAAATCGGAATGGTGTTATCACTTACTTACCACAGTGATTATTATTCAAAGTAATGCAAATTACTTACTACGAGCAATATATTATGCGAGCAAAATTTTAATCCTAATATCGACGTTGATAGAGAAATTTTAATAACGTAGGTATAAGGCAAAATCTATGTTTGTTCGACTTCATTCGTTTAGATCGAACCAATGCAATTAGAACAATGAAATTGTGCTTCCTTGCTTTGCAGACGAATTAATTCGTATCCTTGACCAAACTAATACGAGAACAGGAAGTTTCCGTTTGTTCTTACAGTCACGGACACGTGACAATTAGAATTTCATTAGATTTTATTAATTCGTGGAACTATGACTACTCGGGGTGAATTTCGATCAGTTCCTATACAATGTCCTTTAATAGCACTTCTCTATATGGAAGGAAACTTCTCTGCTATTGGAATACGATAGTATACCCGATAGAAGATTTTTATTCGTTTAAGAACAGTTGTAATTAAACGAATGATTGATTAAAAGCTGCGACGTTTCACAGTTAATTCGATAAAAAAATATTTCTATTTCATAATTCCTTTTCTTACAACAGTTCTTTCTCATTGTGTCGAAGACACATGCTTCCTACTCGTTAATTGCCAATTATATCCATTCAGCCAATGAGAGACGCACGCTCGTCCAATCATTACCTAAAAACCTTTAGAAAAAATGATTTAAACTAATTCATGCCAGTCGGACGAAGTATCGTTTTCTGTATTTAAACGATAAGATAAGAGTCGCAAAAGATACGTTTGTTAGAGCCCATAGTCGCGCATTCGAAACGATAAAAGTGGCTCTGCCGTCTACCCAAACTCGAAGAATTAGCAAGAACGAAAATAAGAAAAGATCGTCATTCGTTCGAAACTCTTTCTTCCTTTTTTAATACCTTCACCTTTCAATTTCAAACAAACCACCAGCATCCAATCCGTCGCTTTTATCTATTTGTCGCATCCTCTACCTTTTTCGTCGCAGTGTTCGGCGAGCACGCGCGCTCCCATTGGCTCGCTCGGTCACGCGGATTCGAACGAAGAGGCGGCAAGAGCGGAGCGGGGCGAACGAAAAGCGCGCCAGCGGTATTCCTTTGTAACCGGCGTCGCGATTGGTCGACGCCGTTGCCACCGCGTCGCCTACGCGGCGTTTCACGATTACCATATGCGGGGATGCCATATGAGCGGATAACGCCGCGCGCGCTCCTTCGAGCCCACGTTAAAATCCAATGAGCGGGGCTTCCTTTCAGTGTCGCGCTCACGCGTCTCACGGTTGGTCGGTACGTCGGTGTCGCTCCTCTCTGGTGATACGAGTACGCTCGTGCTTTCGTTCCTGGTACACGTTCTTTCCCTGCTCCTCGGATAAGGAAGGAAGAAGAAAAGAAAAAAGGAAGAATCGCGGACGCTTATTGTCGAAAGGCGCACCTTTCCTAATTCCGGAAGTTACGAAGGCCAAGGGTCGGCCGACCTTGCCAACCATTGCTCGGATAATGGGACAAAGGGGATTTTTGTCAAGTGCTAGCTCGTGAGACCGTTGGTCGCGCCAATTTCAGAGTCGAACGAACGTTTCGTGTATAAGTCGTCCTCGAATGAATCTCGCGTTGAAACCATGTCGTATGATACGTAACAAACGAGTTACAGAGGTTGTATCTTTGACACGTTTCCTGCCGCGTGGTGAGAATACGGAATAGCTCGCGTCGCTCGACTTCGGGCCGCTTTGGTCTTTCGCTCTTAATCAAATTCTTTTTCCTTTTTCTGACTTGCGCCGTTGTGATCACGATCACGGGGTGCCATTGGATGCATATCCACGTTAAAATCTTCTTGAAAGTATGTCTCTCTGCTTATCCGTAAATAAAATCACGAAAGCTCTACGACTGCTATTTTTCTTTTATTTTTTTCTTTATTTTCTTCGTTCTCTTTCCTTCCTTCCTACGTGCTCCATACTAGTCTGCTCTTTCTCTCTCCCTTTATTGTTTATCAAAAATGGTCTTAATTAATCGCAACTTCGATCACTCAAAGCCAGCACAATTTTGAATTCTTAACAGCCGGTTGATTCGTACGATGGTTGTCAGGCGCACGCGTATCGATCGTCGCTACTACAGTACGACTTTAAAAGCAGCCACCTGTTGGATCCGAAAACATTCCGTTACTCGAGCATAACTTTTTGTTTTGCCGTTGGGAACGGCGGAGGGTGGTTTCGTGAGCCCTCGCTGTTTAAACGTGCGAACCAACATCGTTACCTTTCTCCATACCTTTTTCCTGTTTGTAAATGTTTAGTTTCCGTGGAATGTACTTTTCGTTCGACGAAAATTCAACTTGGAAAGCGTAACGTTCGAATTTACTCCGACATAGAGGAGAACGAAAAAGTATTTCGTGTCCTTTCTAACGAAAAACCTCGAAGTAACGACGATATTCCGATTCTACGAGCACGACGGGTTATATCATCGTGATTTCTTGCCTTTTGTATTTTGGTCACGCTATCGTAGAACCCCGTCGTACGAGTTAATGGTAGTTAGCATTTTGACTTTGCTCCTTGCATACGCATAAGAAATTACGGCTTCTGATCTTCTCGAGAGGCAAAAGAAGGAGTAGGAGGGGCGGTGCAGATTCGTCGTAATCCTACCGTTACCAGGAACGCACAATAACGATGACCATCGTGTGACTTTACAGAGGAGGAACTCGGCGGTCTTCGATTCGAACGAACGAACAAACAAACAGAGAAACTGACTCCATCGTAAGCGGGGGTATCGAAAAAAAGCAAAAAAAATTCCGCGCGTGTCGCGTTCGGTGCGAGGTTGAAACAAGCGAAAGAATCAAGGACAGATCGAACGTTGGTTGAGCGCGAACGCACGACAGCCACAGCCGCGATGCGCCGTGGTTAAGCGTCGGTTTCGGTTTCGAGGACAGATTGCGTCGTGTCGTGGAAGTTGGACAGCGTTTAATCGTTAGCGTCGATCGACGATTCGACGCTAAAAAGCGGAAGCAGAGTGGAAGACGGAAGAAGGATGTCGACCCAGGCGTATTACAAGGAACGACTGGGTTTCGATCCAGCAGACACCGTGGCGGAGCATCATCGAGAGCAGAGGTCGCAGCACGGCTACGAGGAGTCACTCTCCAAATTCAAAGGTCAGAAAGGGATCGAGAATGGATACGCGATGCGAGTGGCTCAGAAGATGACGAACCATCGGTTCGGTAACGACGATGACGACGAAGACGAAGACGAGGACGAAGACGAAGACGAAGACGATGACGATGACGAAGACGACGACGACGACGATGACGTTTATGGCAAAGACGATGACAAAGACAGCGACGAAATAAACTGTAACGACAAAGAGAAAGTGGAGGTAGTGGTGGTGATGGAAAATAACAACGGGATAAATATGGTGGATGCCCTCGAAGCGGACGAACAACGTTCCGGCGGTGCTCAGGCTTTCTGGGGCTGCTGGGCGATGTTCATTGAGGCGCACGGTAGGTGGTGGTGGTGTGGTGATGATTGCTGCATCCACTGAGGCATGCTTGCCGACTGCTGCTGCAAGTTATACGAATTCGATTTGGATCCTTTGATTCGAGACCTAACGATTTTTCTGTTTATTGGTTTTCGATTTGGAATGTTTGTTTCCTCTTCCCGTGATCTATTCCCTTCGATTTTCATTCTTTTTTTATCGTTATTATTACTTTCTCTCACTCGTGCTTATCCCCGAGACTTTGTGATTCTCATGTCCGTGCAGCGAAGATGAACAGAGCGCCGTGATTACGATCGTTTTCCGCGATTCGCTTGAGTTTGCGATTTCGTAACGGCATGCCGCGTGATGTTGGTTTTCCACTAACTATGTTTTCGATGGGAACGATATGTGTATCGCGTTGTTTCACTGTGACACGCAACGATGAGCCTCCGTGTGGCATATATATATATATGAAATTATAACTTAGCCATCGTTGCGGTTAATTACTGTTTTTCTTGATACCAATCGTACTAAACTAATTTAGCACAGATAATCGTCGACATAATTACTTATTCCCTCGAGGATTACACTTTTTTGGATAGCTTTTACTTTCGATTTGTCACAATATTGTTAACTTTAGAAACCAAACCAAGCCGGTGAAATTAGGCACGTTCAAATCAGTTAGTCAGCATGATACAATATCAAGTCCCACAAATGTTAACGTCATGATACGACAATAAATAACGCGATGAAAAGATAATTCGGTTGAACGTGATGCGTCGATAATGAATACCTTGATAACCTTCGTTATCGAATCCGACTGATAATTTCGTTCGTTTCTTCAAAGATGACAAAAGAGGGACGTCAATTGCCTTGATAGTTTTTGTCATAAAGCGTATCACTGATCTCAATGAAAATCGTGCCTTTTAATCCTTTATGCTTCATCGTGATATTTTTCCTCCGTTCTTTGCTCGATCAAGGCAATTTTTTCCCGAGTTGTGCATAATATGCGCTCGTAAAGAGCGGATTGAGTAAGTAATTTGAATAGAACCGAACAAGAAAAGCTATTTGGATCGGTAAAGATGACGCATAGTTATTATCACGCGCTTATATATCGACGTTGATACATAAACATCGCGGATACCTATTGAAAGACCTGTTATTGCCATAGGTGGTCGTCAATGTAGCGCTAACCAACCGAGTTAAACGTAGGCGTAAAAATACAGTTCGGATGCCGTTCGTGGTGCCCACTTACTGGCTTATTTGGCTCTGGGAGCGCGAATAATTAATATGCATTACGCCTAAATGTACAGGACGAAATTTGTGTCCGTTTTACGCGTTGAAGTTAGCTATTAGAGGTACCATGGATTTCCGTCATTATTTTCGAACGGTTTAGTTTGACTTAGTTTGTATCCATATGCGGAGTGGAAGAAACATCTTTGTAATATATATGTAGGATCAGATGGTATTTGCGACAAGGATGATGTTCAGTGATAACGAATAATGTGCATTTA
>JAITYT010001167.1:24795-48011 GCA_025433975.1 Liostenogaster flavolineata
TGCACGTGGTCGGCGTATCGAGCGGCTGGATTGGTGCAATCTGGCCTGCGCGAGAGCCGAGAGCGTACTGCGTCCAGGCTGGAGGTTAACGCGCCAGCGATGCCTCGCCGAGAGACTCGACGACTTTGGACCCGTTGTCTTAGCATGCTTTGCCAATGCGCCTCTCTTGCCTCCTCGTTGTCTCGTCCGTGCTCGCTCCTGCTCCTGCTCCTGGCGTTGCCTCGTCTTGCCCTGTCTTGCCTCGTCTTGCCTCGTCTTGCTTTGCTTTGGCTCGCTTTGCGTTGAGTTTAGTCGAGTTGAGTCGAGTTGCGTTGCGTTGGGTTGCTTTGCCTTGGTTTATCTCGCCCCCCCCCCTAGGCTCGCGCAGCTCGAGCTCGCTTCGAAATCGTTCCTCTTGCAGCGCGGCTTCGACCTCTGTCTATCGATGCGATTGCTGTCCGAGAGGTTCGACGAGACGTTGGTGTCTACGTTCGCCGATTTTCAGGCGCGCGGGAGGCGGACCGATTCGGAGGTTCGGTTTCAGCCGTTTCGCCATCGATCGGGACGAATCGACCCGAGTCGATCTACTTTGGATTTTATAAGAGAGTTGATTTTTTATTTTTTGGAGAATTGATTTTCGATTTTTTAAGAGAAATAATCATGGATTTTTTGAGAGAATTGATTTTGGATTTTTTAAAAGAATTCATTTTCGATTTTTTAAGAGAATTGACTTCCGATTTTACAGGAGAGTTTATTTTTCATTTTTTAAGTCTATTTATTTTCGACTTTTGGAATGGTCTTTTTTTGCCTCCTTGTAGACGTGACTTAGCTTCGATTTGAATTTCCTAAGCTCGTTACGTTTGTTATCGATTCCGTTTCGTATTTTTCACGCAGAAAGAGATTTTTCGTGTCGTTGGATAAGCTTAAGTGGATTAAGTTTCGTAAGATCGAACGGATTTGGTATAGTGGACACGACTCTTTTGGAAAATAAGAAGCGGTTTAAGCTGAGATTCTCACGACGACGACGACGACGGAGAAAAGTGGATTACGAGTTTCGTCTTTCTGGTGTAGTTCGCCGCTTTATCCGCGAGCGCCGTGTTTCTCCTTTCATTTTCTGAGCCGACATGCTTCAACCGCATCGTTAAGTCGTCTTATTCGGCGACAAGTTGTCTTATTTTTGTACCTCGTTTTGGTATCGAGTTACGCTTCATTTAAAATAAGTTCCCACGCCTGTGATGTCCATCGATGTTCGATCGCTGTGTATAGGACGTTTACACGCGAGGCCGAAGTATTTATTTAGTAATCGCCTTGACAGACGTCACGAACGGATTTGTAAATAGGGATTGAATCGTCAAGTCGTCTTCTTCGGAAAGAAGCTGTCTTATTTTTCTCTTAATACGAGGTTAAGTTTTCTCAAAAGGAGTACATCGATGTTCAACAAATACATCGATTTCTTTCAAGTCTTATTATTAACTTGAATCTTATTATATTAAAAATGAATTCCTCGACCTAAGAAGTCCATCGATGTTCAAGAATTACATCGACTTCTTTTTAGTCTTATTATCAAGTCTAATCTTATTAAAAATGAGTTCCTCAACCCAAGAAGATGATCGATGTTCAAAAATTACATGGACTTCTTTTTCCTAGTCTTATTATCAAGTTGAACCCGACTAGAAATGAGCACTTCAACCTAAGAAGTGCATCGATGTTCAAAAATTACATCGATTTCTTTCTAGTCTTATTATCATATCAAATCTTATTAAAATGAGTTCCTCAACTCAAGAAGTTGATCGATGTTCAAGACTTGCATGGACTTCTTTTTCCTAATCTTATTATCAAGTTGAATCTGACAAAAAATGAGCATTTCAACCTAATAAGTTCATCGATGTTCAACAATTACATCGACTTCTTCTTGTTCCTAGCCAGATTATCCAGTTAAATCCCATTAAAAAGAACTTCCTCGACCTAAAAAGTCCATCGATGTTCAAAATGACATCAACTTCCTTCTAATCTTATTATCAAGTTGAATCATATTAAAAATGACTTCCTCAGCCCAAGAAGTCGATCGATCTTCAACGATTAAATCGACTTCTTCTTGTTCCTAGCCAGTTACTCCAGTTAAATCCCATTAAAAATAACTTCCTCGACCTAAAAAGTCCATCGATGTTCAAAATGACATCAACTTCCGTCTAATCTTATTATCAAGTTAAATCTTATTAAAAATGACTTCCTCAACCCAAGAAGTCGATCGATCTTCAACACTTGCATCGATTTCTTCTTCTTCCTAGCCAGATCATCCAGTTAAATTCTACGAAAAATGACGTCATCAATGTTCAGACGTTGCGTTAACTCCGATCAAACACGACCAAACTGTTTCGTAAACGCGGCGAGCGATGCCGTAAGCGAGTTTATCTCCGCGAAGAAAAAAAGTAAGAGCGAGAAACATTGTTCGACGTAGAAAGGATGCTCACGCGAGCGAGACGCTCAGCAGCATCCTAATGCGGCCTCACCTTCGCGATGGCTACGCCGTTCCTTATCGCGTATTCTCGCGGTATCGCGCAACCGAGTTTACGAGCGCCAGCATCCAATCTCCGCTCCTTCGTCGAGTGTACCGGCGCCTGTCGCTTTATCGAAATTTCGCTTCCCCCGTTGCGACCTTCTCTTTTTCAATTCCCTCGTCGCGCGCCAGGAAAGCGGAACGAAGCAGTGAGCGATCTTCGCGCCATCGGCCATCGCTTTAAGCGGTCGCGTTAGTCGATACGTGCCTGGAATCTCGGTCGGAGCTTTTAATTAATTGCAAAACGCGTTCTGGTACCTGGCTGGAATTTAAAATGGGATTTTCGTGCGTCGCCGCGCGATCTCGATCTCGGTCACGTCAACGTTTTCTTAAACTTTCCACCTGCCGTTCGGACGTGGCACGAGCGAACGCCCTAGGTTACGTAAATTCTTCGTTTAAGGCGACGCTTTGGTTTATTTCAACTCCTTCCGCGACTACCGAGACGCCAGGATTTCTCAAGAATTTTTCCTCTATAAGAAGACTTTCCTCTCGGAAAGTAATCTCGTTTCTCCCCCAATAGTTTTAAAACGACATTAAAAGAAGCACAAAAAACAAGGTTTTTTTTCATAAAAAAAAAGACAAAATTTCTAACCGAACAACCTAATAAAAAGTTGACATTTTTGAGTTAAAACGAAAAGTAATGTGGAATTTAAGGTTAGTAACATTTGTTTAATATTAATCCGTTGATCCGTTGATTGATAACATTTCATTGGTAATGAGAGTGATTGCATCATATACTTGAATATATAAAAATATATTATGTAATTAGTTGTTTTAATCCGTCGGAAAAATAAGACACTACATTCCGGTCTTACTAATAAATCGACACGTTTGTGTGCGTTCATGTAGATGCAAATACATACAAGTAGCAGAAAGAATCGTGCCTGAAGAGGTCGGATTAATCGTTATCCGATGTTGAGCATCGGTCGATACTGTTGATATCGCATGCGAATTTAGCGATGAATTTAATCGTAAGTCCTATCGAGTTCGACGAGTCACAAATACGACCTCGCTTTTATCCAATTGGAAGATCAACTAAACTGTAGCGATAAGACCACTTCGAAGATGCCTAATTTTGAAGCATTCGTACTCGCGATCATCGACGTTACCTTTGATAGAAACGCGTTTGTCGTGTACCTGAATCGCACCTCGCTCATGCCAAAGACAGAATATCCATTTAAGGACGTCTCGCCTCACGGAACCGTGGAACCGGAGCCACGCTTAAGCTGGTCGTCTTGAGTGAACTTGGAAAACGAACTCGACACGTCTCGCTGACCATTTTACACCGTTCGTGGAAAAATCCTGATGTTTAGAAGTAGGATCGCTAACAGTCGCGCTCGATCGATCGATGCACAGTTTTACGAAGCTGTTCATAGTTCTTTGCCAGCTGGACACATTTCAGAACCAATTTTCCACTAATCATTGAAAAATGCTGGCGTTTAAAAATGAGATTGACTACAGACGCATTCGATAGATCGATAGTCAGCCTTTCAGATTTGTTCTTTGCCAGCTGGACACCTTTCGGACACCATTTTCCACCAGTTGTGAAAAAATCTTAAAGTCGAGCAGCTTAATCGTCCCGAGACGTATCGAACCTCATAATAATTCGTTCGATTATCCATCTTTCGAAGCCGTTCATCGTTCTTTGCCAACTGGCCACGTTTCAGAGTCCAGTTTCCACCAATCGTGAAAAAATCGTAATGTCGAACAGCTCGATCGTCACGAGACTTATCGAACCAAACAATCGTAAATTCGATTGTTCATCTTTCGCAGTTGTTCATCGTTCTTTGCCAGCTGGAGTTTTAAAGCCCTTTTCCCACCAATCGTGAACAAATCGTTATGTCGAACAGTTCGATCATCTCAAGACACGTCGAACCAAACGATCTTTCGTTCGATTGTCCATCTTTCGCAGCTGTTCATCGTTCTTTGTCAACTGGTCACGTTCCAGTGCCCATTTTTCATCAGTCCTGAAAAAATCGTAATGTCGAACGATTCAATCGTCTGGAGACGCATCGAACCAAACAATCGTTCGTCCTCGACGACGAGCTGTTCGTCTTCCGTCGGTAGCTCGATGCGGCTTCTCTCCCATCTATCGTCGCTCGTGTCCCCTTTTTCCTGGGTAAGATCTCTCTCGACGTCGACCACCGTGAAGCGTGCGCTACTTGTTCCTTGTCAAACTCGATTGCGCGTTGTACGATGCCAGGATACGGTTACGAACGAGCAGCGGGGTAGCGACTTTCATTTAAATCATCCTGACGCCGCACGCCGGACTTTCTTGCTGGAATTACTCCAAACGTGGTTTTGCTCGGTAGCTACGTGACGAGCACGGAAAGGGGAAACCGCGACCGAAGAGAGGCTCTCGAATGAATGGCGATTTCGTGATCACCAATTTGCGATTTAGCAACGCGTCTGTCGATCCTCGACCTCTAATAAGTCGATGAAGTCTTGATCTTCTTTCCGCCTTATGTCAGAAAATGACGAAGTCGTCAGAATCTCAAGGTCGGATCTCAAGTTACGAACCAAAGGTTGAATTGGTGGAAAGTTGAGTCGTTGAAAAGTTCGGCTGGAAATACACGGAGTATGCGACGAATCCGAGGGCTAGACGTTTGCAAAAGCAAGCCACTAACGAGCTTTTGAATTATTTTCAACATTTGTTCAATTTGTTGAACAGGTAAAAGAGGCTGTTAGAATCTCGAGGTCATATTATCGCGAACCATAGGTTGAGTAGGTGGAACGTTAAGTTCGAAAAATGTTGAAAATATAAGAAAGCTGAGGTTTTGATGTTCGATATTGTGGATTATTGTGGACCATAAATCGGGATTTAGGTTAAGGTTTAAAACGGCAATTTCTAAAAATGTCCGTCGTATATCTTGTAGGAGTTATTCCAAACGTTTCGATCGAAGCTCTCAGCGATGAGTCGTTTTGGAATGAATGGCAATTTCGCGGCAGCCTCCTTTCTGCGATCTAGCGAGGCGCCTGTCCGTCGACCTTCCAACGGTCTGGACTCGATGGAATCTTGATCTTCTTTTCGTATTACGTCAGAGAATGGCGAGAATTGCGTTGGTTGGGTCATTAAAATTCACGATCGGAGTCACGAGGTCAGATTATTATGAATCATAGTTTGAGGTCAAGGTTAAGGTTATGTCAGCAAAATGTTAGCAAAAGGAAGCGAATAATAAATTTTAGGGTTGTCCCCAACGTTTGTTCAGTTCGTCGAATCGGTTAAAGCGAAGGTCAGATTCTTACGGCCTAAAGGTCGAGGTTGAGGTCAAGGTTAAGGTCGATGTTTGTAACAGGAAGAGAATAAAATGTTAGGCTCGTTCGTGCGTCGAAAGTACAAAACGTCAAGTTCTAAAAGTATTCGTGCGTATTGCCGGAGATACTCTAATCGTTTTGATCGAAGTTCCGAGCTTCTACCTTCGTGCGATTCAACCTCTCCGTGAACCTTCGACCGGCCAGGACTTGATCGAATCGTGATCTTTCCTCGATACGCTCGTGGCCGCATGATTGGCCTTACGTCACGAGAATTACGAAGATCCTATCCGTTGGATCGTTCAAAGTCACGGTCAGGGCCACGAGGTCGGAGCGTCTTGGTCTACGAGTTGAGAAAAGGTTAGGATCGAGTCGGATGGACGGTGCTAAAAAAAAAGGCAGCGCTCGATGTTTGCGTAACGATAGAAACGAGATGTCGGTATCTTTCTGAAATGTTAGTAAAACGTGTGTTATCAAAAATCTAGAAAGGATCGAGACTAATTCGTAAGAAAGGTCGAGTCATAAAAATGTCCGCGGAGCCAACGAGCATTGGTGTACTTCTTTTCTGAATGGTCTGATAATTACAAGCGCGAAGGATCGTGAAAGGCGTTCGAAAAGCTGACAAGACGTAACGAAAGCCGACACTCGTACCGGTTCAACGGGAAGTTCGTTCGGATCGCTTCGTATTATTGACACGCATATGTTTCGTAGGAAACTCGCGTCGACGCACTAATGGGAGATAGATTTTATCACGCGTGACAGGCGGATATCTGCGATGAAAAGAGGATCATAGTACGGTTACGCTTTTCAAAGTATTTTTGAAGAAACGGATATACACGGAGAAGCTGCGATATTCTCGAGAACGACGCGTACTCGTCAATTTTTCTTGTACAGCGATCGAGTTTTGAGAAATTTGATGCAGACGATTTTTCTTTCTGAAAGCTGCTAGATTTTGTTGACGAAAAAAATTGCACGCTATGTCGGCAGAACGACTACGCGTGAAATTGATTTGGAAACATTAGCAACGGATGTTAAAGCGCCATGGCGCGATTCAAATTAATTTCTAATCACTTCCAACTACTGTTAATTCGTTCATCTCTATCGAACTTCAGGATATTTTACCACCATGATACAATTCTATTTCAAATCAATCGCAACTACAGCTAATTCGTTCAATTCAATGTAACATGGAATTTGCATGGACTTTGACGCACCGTGGCGTAATTTCTAATTCCAAATTAATCGCAATTACTACCAATTCCTTCATTTCCATCAAACGTTCGGACGTTGACGTACATTCTTTATTTCAAATCAATCGCAATTACTACCAATTCCTTCACTTTCAACGAACGTCCGGATGTTGACGCACTGCGGCGTAATTCCCTATTTCAAATCAATCGGAATAACAGCCAATTCCTTCATTTCTATATAACATCCAGACGTTGACGCACAGTCGCGTAATTTCTTTACTTCAAGTCATCGCAATTACTACCAATTCCTTCATTTCCATACAACATCCAGACGTTGACGCACAGTGGCGTAATTTCTTATTTAGAATCAATCGCAATTACTACCAATTCCTTCATTTCCATCGAACGTCAGGATGTTGACGCACCGCGGCGAATTCTCTATTTCAAATCAATCGCAATTACTACCAATTCCTTCATTTCCATTCAACATCCAGACATTGACGCACACTGGCGTAATTTCTTATTTCGAATCAATCGAAATTACTACCAATTCCTTCATTTCCGATAACATCCAGACGTTGACACACAGTGGCGCAATACTTTATTTCAAATCAATCGCAATTACTACCAATTCCTTCATTTCCATCGAACGTTAGGATGTTGGCGCACATTCTTTATTTCAAATCAATCGCAATTACTACCAATTCCTTCATTTCTATACAACATCCAGACGTTGCGCACGTCCGGACCCGACGTTCGAGGTTCCCTCGTTCAGTTGTGCAGCCACCGGCGCATCGCCGAGGCACGAGCGAAGCGCGAGGCGCTATCTCGCGCGGTGAAAGTGAGGGTCGAGCGCAAGGCGAGAAAGGCAAACGAGCGAGCCTCGAATCGTCCGGCCGAGGCCGCGCGGGCACGCGTGTCCGTACGCACACGAGCGCACACAAGTAAAAAGGGAGGATCTCTGGCGAGGCGCGCTCGCCGCCGATCCTGCGAAACTTATTTATCGTCCGCAAGAAACTCATAAATGCTTATGACTAGCGCTCTGCTTTTTGCCAGGACGTTCGAACGTTCCAAACGTTCCAGTTGAAGGCAGCGTTTCGTCGGGCTGACTTCGTCGTGGCGCGTTCGTTCTACCGGCTGTTGGCGGTGCGTCGGTGCTATCTATGAGGTTCATGAGGTAGTTCGAAGCTAAGACTCGACGGAAGGGCGAAGGACGGGACAAAGGATACCGGAGAGGAATCCTTCGACGTCATTTGTAATGTCGGGAGAGTCTAACGATGCGAGCGCTCTTGACAGCACGAGAATACGAGTGCGGGAGTGCCAGTGCATAGATTCTCTCTTCCTTTCTGTGCCTAACTGTTTCTATCCGCCATTTTTTCGCCTTGTTTGCTTTTTTTTTTTATCATTAAGTTGGTGCGTACGGAATGTCCGATTTTTAAATACTTATATTCACGAAATTCGGGTTTTTATATATTAAATGTCCGTTTTATTTTATTATATTTTATTAAATTATATATGTTAAAAATCCGAATTTAAGTGAATATGAATATATAAAAATCCGACGTTTCACGCGCACTAGCAGAATATATTTATTTTCTGTTTTTTTTTTATCGCAACTTCGCGTAGACAATCGTCGCATACGCTACGACTTTGTGACGATTTGAAGACATTTAATTTGGAAACGATTTAGAAACAATTTCGTCTCTGCATCTTCGAGGTCGTATCATCGATTGTACGACGCAACGAGGGTGACGCGAATGATACGTAGCTGGTTGAGACGGTAGTCGTTTCGATGATGCGGGCACTGGAATTATCTTGCGGGAATAAAATGAAACGTACGCCAGGTATGCGCCGAGGAACGCGTCGGAATGCCTCGGAGTTCGCTTTCGAGCGCGTAATTCGCGGTCTTCGCGTCGAACGTCGTCTTACGTCTCTTCTTGACGTTTTGGAAATGAATTCCTTCCCTCTGGACGGAATTCGCGTCCCGAGAGGAGGTGCGCTAAAAATCTCCTAGCTTCTGACGTTAAAGTAGAATATTAAGTACCTGCAAATCACTGTTTCTATCGTTCTCTGGTGTTTATTAATATATATTATTTGTTATTTATTATATATTAATAATGCGTTAGATTTTTCGGAAAGTAACTTCGTTTTTTCCCAACTGTTTTTCAAAAATAACATAAAAAGAAAACGAAATGATTTTCGAAATATTATAACGAATAATAAACGATATATAAATATATATTATACAGAAATATAAATAGTATATAAATATAATATAAAATTATATGTAAATAATATTTATTATAAATAACTGTAATAAAACTCAACGCTCGCACTTCCATGCACTTCGAGTGACAAGAGTCACATGCAATCCAGGTACGTGCCCTTAAAACGTTTACACTCTACAGTTCTTAAGAAGAAATAAAACAGGGATTACGGCAATGACTGACTTTAAAAAAAATATCGTATTATACGACTTAAAAATCTAAGCATCTGTCGACTTCAATCAAATTAATTTCGCGTCAGTCTCGAATGATATTTTTCAATTAAAATTACTAAACTTGAAATCCTTCCAGAAACATCCGATAAGACTTAGTTGTCACTTATTACTCAATTATTCGATGAAAAGTTAGCGCGATAAATGTTAAAATACTCTTAGAAACGTGAGATAAAAATTGGATGAAAGTCGATGATCGCGCGGCACTCGATCCAAATAAATAAAGAAATTTGTCCTTCGAAATGATGACGGTCTTAGGGGTAATTTCGCGCAACGAGACGATAAAAATAACGACGTCGCATGTCGTTCGACCCATGTAAGGCGAGAGTGCTTCCAGCAAGACGACGATTCAGTCCCAAACCCTGTAACCAACGGCGATGGTTTAATATGCGTCCGACACGTTCGTGAAAATGAAACATAGCGTCTTGGCATCGTTCGCGAACCGACGATCTTTCTCTCCTTCTGTCTCGCGTGCATCGTCGTATCGTACAGCGAAATTACACCGTGCACCGAGGTTACTTCGGTGCTCATCGTTTTCCATTCTCGGAATCGATGATCTCGCGCTCTCGGTTACATCGTCGTCGCGTAAGATTACCCATCCGATGATGCATCGGCCTTCGCAAAAAGCCAACGATTGATGTGGCTCCAGCATCGACCGAAAGAAGGCAGGGCGTTGGTTGGTCCACAATAAACGATCGATTTATCGAACGACGGATAATTAGCTCGACACTAACGGATACAATACTGCGAACGTAATTGGAGTTATCGCGGATTGCTTGGAGAAATACTGCTTGTTTCAACGACGAGGAGTCTTTATAATGGTTGGAAGTCGTTTGAAACGTCTCAGAGTTCTACGAGTTGAAGTCTTGTAGTTATAGTCGAAGTTTTTTACTGTTGGAAGTTGCTGCTAAGAGAAGGCCTGCGTATCAGTCCGGTTTTGTTCTAAATAAATATTAATTTAGATGATTTGGACTTCCATTTTCTACGGATTGATGTCTGTGAAATGATTGCTGTTAAATTAAATTTAGTTGGTTTGGACCAACCAGTATCGGTTCGATTTTATTCTAAATAGGACGTAAATTGTAAAAATTGTGTAGAACATTGCAAATTGACATACGTTTCAGATTTTCTTGGATCGGCATCCATCAAGTGATTACTACTAAATCACGACTAGATCAGACTGATCTGGTCGTTTGATTCCAAACGTTCTTCGAGTAATTGCAATCCTGAAAATTTCGATTTTACTCTAAATAGAACGTAAATTGTAAAAATTGTGTAGAACATTGCAAATTGACATACGTTTCAGATCTTCCTGGATCGGCGTCTATCAAGTGATTACTACTAATTCATGACTAGATCAGACTGATCTGGTCGTTTGATTCCAAACGTTCTCCGAGTAATTGCAATCCTGAAAATTGCAACACGGGCACAGTACCATCACGTTTTCGTGAGTTACTGTACACCCAGCGTCCAATTCTTCGAACTTATCCGGTACCCGTTAACCCGATAATTTTCAGGACACGAATGCTCCTCGGTTACGAACGTCGAATCGACCATATTTTTTTTACCCTTTTCGACTTTAATTATCATCGCCGTTCGTGAGAGGCAGCAGCACCACGTCCCGTCGATCTGAATTTACCGTAGGCGTCGCGAGCATCCGAATGATTTATCATTCGTCGAGCGGTCGATTCGTCGAACAAGATCGATGGGAAGGAATATCGTTTGCGGTCATGAGTTGCCGTGTTATTAGGGCTACTTCGAAATTACGTCATATTGGACGTCATTTCTCGGCCTTTTTCGATACCAACCGTTACTCTTCGCTGATAGCTTCGAATCTTGACAATGAGTAATCTTACCGAGGACTGAAGTGTGTCGAAAAGACATTAGCGTAGGCGTCTGTCTTCGTAAAAAATTGTCGCGTCTTACGCGAGTGTTGCAAGTTCGAAAATCGGACGAGATTTCCTAACTGGTAGATTTAAAACAGTGGAAGACGCGACCGAAGAAAATTCCGAGCCAATTTCGATCTCGAATTCACTCTTATGGACAACGAGGTTAGAGTCACTTTCAATATCGCATAATCTTCGTAAGAATAGTCTCGTTTTACACGAGTGTAGCAAGTTTGAAAATTAGACGAAGTTCCTAACTGGTAGATAGATTGCAATAATTGCCTTTGGAATTGAAAAAAACAATGGTTCTTTAAACAAAGACGATTTAAAACAGTGGATGACGCGTTCCTAAGAAAATCTCGAATTCAATCGTATCGACAACGAAATTAGGGTAACTTTCGACATCGCGCAAAGTCAATTGCGTCCACGAATCAAATGCAATCGCATCGAGTTCAGAAAACCTATCTAAATACCATGAGCTATTCAAGCGGCTTCTAAGCAGCCAGACGTGGGTCCAGACTTTCTTTCAACGACCCTCGAATCTGCTAAAAAGTAGCTTGTTCGAAAAGTCATTTCGTTTTTTCCCAATAGTTTTTAATAAAACCCCAAAAAATCTAAGTTTTTCGTAAAAAGAACAGCATGACCTTCCGAACGACTTAATAGAATATTCCATTGGAAAGTAAATAGCATGGATGAACTTTGAATAACGGACGAAACGGTTGAAAATCGCGGTGGACGGACGAGTCGCACTCGCACTCGTACTCGCACTTAATGATGGATCTCTCGGGACAAGTCGTAACGATTAACTAACGGTTGAAGACGAAAGAGAACGACCTCGAGTCCGCGGAGCTGTAACTCGCGCAACGTCGTCGTAAAACCACTTCCGGGTTCGAACGTAATGACGACGCCTTCGCTACGACGGAGACGCGAGAAACGCGATCTATTGTTCGACAACCAATGGCGTTGCTAACGAGATTACGAACGTATACGGGCGCTTATACGCATCCTCCGCTGTCCGAAGATCATCGGATTTACGAACGTATCGATGATCGAATACCTTCGAAGCGGCAAAATATGAGCGACGCGTCGACAGGAGCAGGAAACGAGTTACGTTAAGTTGTCGATATTGTTAATGTAGGCAGGTTTTCGAAATGGACATTCCGAGACCAACGTTTGCTTTAAATTGCTCGTTTCAACATCATTTTCAGCAAACATCGACATCGTGGTCGCTAAAAATTGTCGCTAAAAAGTTGAAAGTTTCTTATCGGCTGACAAGTTTCCGGTTTAACAGACAGATGGCGCCACAAATACAAAATTAATATTTTTTGTAGAAAGTGCTAACCTTCAAAAGATAGCTGTAGAAATTTCATGACTATCTGACGTTTGGTTCAAAAGTTACAGTGGTTTTAGTGAAACCAAAAAATTTCGTGTGGCGATGAAATATTGCTTTTTGATGGGGAAAAAACTCTGTTGAAACGGCAACGCTCGATGCGGCACGCTCTGGTCGCCTAAAAGGGTGGTTACATCGGAAAACGTTAAAAAAAAACACAAAATTGTTTTGGCAAATCGTAAAGAGAAGATGCAAGAGATGGCTGACACTCTAAAAATATCAAAGGAACGTGTAGGTTTTATTTTGTATTACCAGGCAATGTTTTTAGACCTTATCAGCCGATGTGGTACGAGTTGAGAAAATCACCGTGAGAATTTTTGAACCCTTTGAGATAGAGAAAAATTAACTGGCGTTAATTAATTGCAGCCGAGTGCTCGAGATTATGAATAATACGAACGTACAATATTAATATGAGAAAACGGAGGAAAAAGTCGAGTAATGAAATATTCAGGAGACGCTTGGAGCGAACGTATGAGCGTCACATACGAGCGGGCATTTGTATGCACGTATAACGGAACGGATACGTGTCCACACACGTGCGAACGTGGCTTTACGCGATCGTAACGTCGAGATGCGAGAGATCGAAGCTTGTACCGTGTTCTTGCGATTTAACATCGTAATTATGAGTCGCGAATTACCTCGAGCGGAAACTGCATCGTGTCGTGACGATGGAAGATACCGGAACATGCGTAACGGAATATTGCATGTGTCGTTATCAGAAACGATTCCGAAACCACTTTGGAAATTGTCACCTTCGCTTCGGGTTTTTAAGTAGCTATTTTCCATTGCAAGACGTCCAGTGGACTGCAGAAACAATCAAATTCGATTTACATCAGTTTGACAATACAGTCTGACGCAAGTTCAACGTTTCCCAAGCAAATATCTATTGCAATCAATGCGAAACCTTTTCTACAATAGAATGCAAAATCCTCATCTCACTGAATACTTCGATCAAACGTTGACCAAACATCCAAAACAGTCCAATTCGTGTCAGTCGATCCATTCAACAATAAATTCTGATGCGTCACAGACACGAGTTCAATGCTTTACAAAGAAAGTGTCTATTGCAATCGTTTCGTAACAATATTGCGAACCTTTTCTACAATCGGATGCAAAATCCTCATTCGACAGGATCTTTTGACCAATTGTTGACCAAACATCCAAAACAGTCCAATTCGTGTCAGTTCATCCATTCAACGTGTAAATTCTTCCGCGTCTCAGACACGATTTCAGTCTTCCAATCGCTCGAATGATCTTCGATCATCACTCCTCAACACGACTATTCAACACGAGATGATCGCGACTTCTCACGATTGTTAAACAATCATTGTTAACGTCGCGAGCGTTAAACGGTAGCACGTTATCCCGCTTTCACAGCTTATCAGGCTAAATGCATAAATTACGTGGCATCATTGATCGCTCGAGAGGGTTCGAGTGAATCGAGCGCGGCCTAATTGGCGAGGATATTCCTCGAAGGGCAACCAAACGAGCAAGAGACCGAGCGACAGACCGACCAACCAGTTCGGTCAAAGAGGCCTTTTAGTTGGCTCTGGTGGCTTATTCATCGGAGGCTCGTCTTATCTCCAGCCTCTTTGAAGCCTATGCAGGTCGCGGCGGAGCTCCGCGATTTTGGCTCGAGTCTTTGGGGATCTGCGCAACGAGGGAACGCATCTGTATACGGACGGACACGAGCACGCGGTTTCTATTACGATCGGAAATCGCAGATATGTAAAAATGTCGCCGATAGGCTGACCGCGTTTGCCATTGAAGTCTTGGCCAGGACTTGGGTCACGGAGTGCCGCTGCTGGTAGTTAGGATGATGGTGGTGGTCTCGAGGCCTCGTAATCTCCGATCGTCGGGCTGCTTGCCAATAGGCTGGCCTACAGGTAGGCATTCCGACTGAGGCCACTAAGATCGGCTTGCCAGACAGAGGGCAGCAAGACGAGCTCCGCGATAGTCTCGCCGCTAGCCGACTGCCACGACGCTTCTCGGAAGCGAGACGTTGCCTTTTCGTTCGCGGTATTTGCTTTTTACGCGGTCTATCTTGGACTTTCCTTCTTCCTCTACTCTTGCCAAGTGCTGATGGGATCGTAGGTGCTGTTTCTTTCTTTTCGCGCCCGAATCGAGCAGGACTAGTCTCGAGTATCGGTGACGCGCGATGGAAAATCGTGTGTCTTGGGTCTACGAGGGATTTTCTTATACTTCCTACGCTGGGTAGAAGAATCAAAATTTCTTTCTTGGATAGAAAATTTGCCGAGTTATTTCGAAGCCTTTTCGCGAAGTTCACAAGAAGGAGTTTAAGTTCTTCTTCGACGACTGTAAAGGTTATTGGATCAAAGGAGTCGAGAAAGAATGAAATTTTGGTTTCCAAGTGCGAAATAGAATTCAATTTTTTTACACAAATAATGAATTTATATGGATAATATATTTTAATTTTGCCTTATTTTTGGTAACATTGCGATTGTATCAAAGATACAAAAAATAAAATAAAATGGATCGTCCAGTCTCAAAGGGTCTACGATTTTGCAAAATTACGAATTACGATTGTTCAACTTCAATTCTTTCATATTTCTCTTCGAGAATTTCGCAGAAAAATATTGAATCTCTGTTTCAAAGATCCAAAAAATAAAAAAAAGAAATGTAAAAGGAGCTAGGCGTCGCGACGGATGGATCGTCGAGTCTCAAAGTGTCCACGTCTCTGCAAAAGTACGGGTCACGACCGTTCAACTTCAATTCTTTCATATTCCTCTTGGAGAATTCCTCGAAAACATCGAATCTCGGTTTGAAAGACTCTCTCCGTTCATTCTTCCGCTGCTCTTTGTTGCTCCTGGCGTTCGCTCGTCATTTTTACGAGCGACGGTGCATCCACTCGAGCGATAACGAATAAAAGGTACGCATGTAAAAGGGATACGTAAGAAATCTTTGACAAGGGGAGAGATAACCGCACGAGCGTACGTTCTTCGCGATGGTGGATGCTCTTACTTTCTCCGGGAACCATAAAGCAGACGTATAAAGTCGCTTCCCTCGCTATAAAAGTGTTTTTCCTGTTCGATGAGGGACGAAGGAACGTTCTGTTTTCTCCGGAGTGACCGTGGATTAAATCGAAGCCACGAGAGGGTAAACAGGAGTACCGAGAGTGTATTTCGTCGCGAGATATCTCGGATAGTTGAATACGATTCGCGATTATCGAGATCGAACGGCTGGAATAATCGTGCTCTTGAGTTATTCTCGGTCGTTTTAACCGTTTACTCTTCGATAGAACTTTTCAATTTTATCGATAAAGCGGTCGAGGACGATTAATAATCGATGATTGCAAGATGATTGCAATAATGAGAATATCTGTATCGTAAAGGTAAATAAAGTTGATTTAAGAGTCGCTACTTAAAAATGAATGAACGGTCGATGAACAAATCAAACCTTTAAAGATTTCAACGAGTTCATTGATTATACTAATGAGAAAATTCGTATCGTAGAGATAAATGAACCTGATTAACAGTCGATTGTTGAAAACGAATGAACAGTTGATGAAGAATTCGAACGATTAAAGAGTTCAACTAGTTCAATGACTATAATAAAGAGGAAATTCACGTCATAAAAATAAATGGAACTCTAATCAACAGGCGCTACTTAAAAATAAATGAACGGTTGATGAATAGGTCAAACTTTTAAAGATTTCAACTAATTCATTGATATTAACGAGAAAATTCGTATCGTAGAGATAAATGAAGTTCATTAATTGATTATTGTTGAAAACGAATGAACGGTTGATGAAAAAATCGAACCTTTAGAGATTTCAACTAGTTCCATGATTATAATAATAAGAAAATCTACGCATCAAAAATAAATGGAACTCTTATCAACATATGAATGAGGAACAGTTGATGAGGAAATCAAACCATCGGTGAATACAATGAAAAATGTACCAAAAAATCCTTGAAACTAATCAATAAACGACCGATGAAGGCAGACGAATGTCTTGAATAAATCAAACGATTCAGCGACTGTTCGAATCAGTGCCTTGTTTAAACTCGCACGAAAAAAAAGGGATATTCGAAAGAGAGGGGAACTTTATCAAGCTCAGAGTTCAATGATTGGAATCGACCGAAGGAAGCGTTTCCTCGATGGAAAGGAAACGTGGCACGTACAGGAGTGATTCTTTTTCCTCAAGATCGCGTGAGAAACTAACAGGATTGTTATAATTTATAGTCGAAGGCGTAAGAGCGCGCGAAGGGCGGCCAGGGATAGAAAAGAAGAACGACGAGAGGCGATTCACGCCTTACGCGGGTGGAGGAGTCTACCCCCCTTCCGAAAGGAAGAACGATATATGAGAAATTTATCGAGATCGAGAAAAAAGCGCGCGTAATAGTCGGAAATCACTGATTACGTTCCCGACCGAGCCAAGTGCTTGCCAATGATCGATCAAATTAACAGGACAATTTGATGGCAATTAGATGCCAAGCTAATAATGGAAACGCAATTACAAAATTAATATTGAAGTTCGATCCTTTTTCAATTGCCGATTATTGAAACGGCCTTAATGCAGTTTATTGCAGTTGGAAATACCAAGCATGGACGAATATAGCATCTATCTCTGACATAATGACATAAAACAGAAATTATCCATTACTAATAATTTCTTAAATTTAACATACAATTAAATATATTAATTATTACTAATTTACCAATTAAATTTATCCGTTGTTCAGTATAATTTTCTACTAATATTCATTTAAATTCGTTCGTATTCTTCGATAAATTAGTAAATCGTAAGTGATTGGTGAAAAGCGAGAAAAGCAAGGACAAATAAAAGAAAGAAAAAAAAAGCAGAAAGGTAACGTCTATCGCGTGCCAAAAATTTCCAAGTGTAATTTCCTGCCACTGAGCTGGCGTCTGGCGCGAGACACGCGAGAAATCGGCGCTGTTTCGCGTTATCGATGGCATTGAGTAATTAATCGCACGGCGGCTGAATCAATTAGCAACGGATCCTTGTCTAACGCTCTTTGGTGCTCGCGCGAGAGTTCTTGCGCCGATAAGAGCGAGAGAGAGAGATAGAGATAATACGCGTTAAAGCGCCCCTCGAACACAATAAGATCCTATTGCGGTTATGGGCATACTCCTCGTTGTTAAAGACCGAGGATTTACGATGATGAACGCTCCGCGTGATCACGCGATGCTCGTATCGACGTACGTACGTAAGATGTATCGATTGTCGTCTTCGTCTTCGTCTTCGTCTTCCTGCTAGTCTACGGTATTTTGATCTCTGTGAAGAGGCGAGGAATGCCAGAAGAAGAAGAAGAAGAAGAAGACGAAGATGAAGAAAGAAAAAAATAGAAATGAGAGACTAGCAAAGGTACGGGTTAATTCTGCCATTTCATTTCTCCGATTTTACGGTACGTAGAATATTGGGTGGTCGAAAAAGTGTTGAGCCTTTTCTTTACTATATACAATACAATAATTTCAGAGTTCCATATCATAGGGAAGTAATTGATTTCAGATTAATACAAGTAGTATTTGATGATGTTTATATGGCAGGAGGTAATGGAACAAAATGGCGGCAATTACAGAGACGCATAATTGCTGAAATCCTCTGCTTCCTTTCATCGTTTCACATCTTGCCCTATTTTACACTCCAGAAAATGAAGTTCTAAACGAAACAGAAAATTAAATCATGAAGACATCTTTTTGCTGAAAAATGCAGACATGGCGACAGAATCGTCTTCCTCCTTTCATCGTCTCCCACCTTGTCCTATTTCGCACTGCAAAAGGAAACTCTATCGAGAACGAAGTTCAAACTTCAGTCCAAAGTTCGACTCACAAACAAAGCAGAAAATGAAATCACAGAGACGCAAAATTGCTAAAAAAAATGCGTGACTTTGTAGGCAAGGCGACAGAATCGTCTTCTTCCTTTCACCGTCTACCACCTTGTCCTATTTCATACCGCAAAAAGAAGCTATCGACAATGAAGTCTAAGTCTAAATGCCAGTTCCAATTTCGACTCCGCAAACAAAGCAGAATATGAAATCACGGAGGCGCGAAATTGCTAAAAAATGCGTCACCTCGTAGGCAAGGCGTCAGTCAGTCAGTGGAGTTCGACCGACGTTTCACAGGGCCTAGAGGCAGAAAAGCGGGGCCTGCTCGACCAGACTCGACCACGCCCTACCGTTACGAGGCGATTACACGCTCGTAAGGCCAGAACTTTTCCCTTTCCCCGGGTCATCGAGACGAGCCGCGCCTACGAACAACGCGGTTAATGGCGCCTCCGGCCTTGTCGCTGTCTCAGCAGCTGCAGCGGCAGCAGAAGCCACCATCCTCCTCGTCGTGACCGTCGTGCTTGAAGAAAAAATGCCGAGAGTCGCATTTTAGACTCGCGGATAAATTATTTTACACGGGGATCTTCGTTACGGGCAACGACAAGGACAGGAGACAGGAGGCTCCTCGTTTGGCCACTCGTCCTCGTCGTCGGTGGTTCGTGCGTGTCACTGCGACACGAATAGGCGTGCTTTTAATGCGCTGCGCGCCGAGCAGGTCCTGCGAACGACTCTTACCGCGAGGTGACGGTATAACGAACGATGGCGACGATTATTCGAGTTATTTTATCGAGTGCGACGATCGTCATTTTGCTGGAAATTTTATTTCACTTTACAACTTCGAGGTAAATTATGCGATGTTTTTTTTTTGTACGAGGAGATAAGGGTTTTTTTTTGAGCGTGTTTGAATATGCGATGCGAATATCCCGTTGGATTTCGTATCGATATTCGAGCGGAAATCGTGTTGATAACGAGGTATCGTCGAGACACGAGTCGACGATAAAAGGCGATGAATTAAAATAAGTGATCGATCGAATGAAAAAAAAGAATGTCAAAATATAAATAAATAATAAACGAAATACAAATAATTATCCTTTCTTTGATGTCAACGCGAAATTGTACGTATTTTGTCGTTGGAGAAAAGAAACGATAACGACGAATAAAAAACGACTGAATTTATAACGTTTCGATGGACAAGAAAGAAATCGGGAAAGCCAGGTAAGCGATACTTCATGAATATTATTTCTCAAACGCTGTGAAGACGAAATTGTACATTTTAAATAAATATTTAATCAAAATAAAAAAAATTTTTAATAAAGTTTGGTGTTTTAAACTTCAAGTCCAGAAGAAGATCGATTTCCTCCATCGGTAGAGACTTCCTTTCATTTCACTCCTGGTCAGGCTCACATCGCTTCAACTTCATTTCACTTTACTACGCGAAAATAACGACGAAATTACGAGTAATATTTTACAGTGTCATCGCGTCGACGATCGAAGGCGAACTGATATCTTGTCACCTTCCTGAAAGTTATATTAGGCGAACTCGAAATAATAACAAGGAGGTCGTTCGACGTATTGGCATTGTTGTGTTTTCGAGAGATTGGAATTAACACGCGTCCTTCATCCAAAACGTAAACACGTAATAAATTATGTAAAGGCTTAGTACGTGGTAAATAATCGAACTTTTTTCGACTATCCATAAAAATAAAAAATTCTCTCGTACAATTTAGAAATATGGAATTTATCGGTAACTCTAATCAAACGTAGCGATAATCTTTAATAAATATTAGGATCAAATTTGTATTTTGTACTTGTGAACTGATGACGTGCTATGGATCATTGTATTCCAATCTGCGAATAAATTGTTTTTACAATGATATAATTTTAAGTGAAAATAACTGTTTATCCTAGAAAAATTCCTACAAAATACAAACGTCGATAGCGTTGAGAACTACGATGCGTCAGCTGCACAGTCTTTCGTTCGTTTTTAAAGGGGAAAAGGAAAAAAATGGATGGAATGCAGCGTGCGCGAAGAAACAACGCGTCTCTCGCGTAATCGCCGATTCTGCGGTACGAGCTCGTAAATCGTGCTTCGACAAGCACCGTGGCTGAAAACTTCGTATAACCCAGCCCTTCAAATTACTAGGATCTACGAACGTCGAAGCGCTGCATGGAATTGGAATTTCTCGAGGCGCAAGAGGATTCATGGGGCAAGTATCCCACAAAGCGGACGGTAATCGATCTACTTTGACTTGCGAAATAATTCTAATCTTATCCGAGAAAAATTCAACGTTCGAGAAAGATTGAAAAATGTATCCAAATAAAAACTGCTAAATACCGAAGAAATTACTCGACAAAAACGACCGAATGATTTGAGAATCGTGTAATTTCGTTCTTAAAACATGGGAAAACTCTTTGTTCGAGACAAGGCTCTATCTACTTTGCGAAGGATGATATATTTACTTTGAATCTTGAAATAATTCTAATTTCATTCGAGAAAAAATTTAAAAAAATTAGCCAACGATAAAAAGTGACAAATACGGAAGAAAGTCGACAAAAACGATCGAATGATTTAAGTATGCGTAGTTTTGTCCTTTGGAAACAAGGCTTCGTTTAAACAGAAATTATTTATAGAGCGAATTGCCATTACCGCCAGGAGCCACATGAGAACAATTTTATCGCCAAAAACTTTGCTCTAAACAGAAATTATTTATAGAGCATATTATCATTACTACTTTGCTCTATCTATTGTGCAAAGGATGATCTATTTATTTTCAATCGCAAAATAATTCTAATTTCATTCGAGAAAAAATAGAAACAATTCAGTTAATGATAAAAAACTGCTAAATACGGAAGAAACTCGACAAAAACGATCGAATGATTTAAGAATGGTGTAATTTCGTTCTTTGTTCGAGACGAGGCTTCGTTTAAATAGAAATTATTCGCGGAGCTTACGTCGGCCATAAATAATTATTCGTTATACCTCGTTCGAATAAAAAACGAGCGTTTTGCCGTTCCGCTAGCAGCCAGGGCAATACGTCTAAGAACGACCGTTCGTAAGGGGTACGCTCGATGGACGCAAATTGTGAGGTGGCCGCTAGCAAACCGAGCGTTCCTCCTGCGAAGGCAAGAAAACCACTAAATAATCGTTCCGCTCCCTTAACCAAGAGTCGTGCCCGAGCCGTCTCTTGCTCTCGAACGAAGCGATTCTTAACCGTATCGAAGTCGAACGGTCGGCCAGAACACGGATAATCGGCTCGAATTCGCGTAATCTCGCGATTCGTCCGGAAGGAACGATCAGAATGACTCGATTTTCTCGAGAGAAAAAGGGACGATAAAATATATATTACAATTAACATTAAATACACGTGTATAAAGGGTCATGTCGCACAGGAGCTGTGTTCTAATAAAATTTAACAGAACAATTACCAAAGAAATAAATTCGATCAATCGATTTTAATTAATTAGCCAAATTAATTCAGTGGACTAATTTAATTAAAGTTAGTGGAAACAGAAATAAAATGACGTAAAATCGGTAAAGTAATTGTAAAAAAACCTTTAATTGAATGCGGTGTCTATTGGAGAAAACATCGAATTTACGCAATACGCCTCGATGTAAACCAGTAATTTTAATTTAATTTTTCTAGTATAAAAAACATCTCAGGATGCGTTATCGCTTATGAAGAAAGCACCCGTAAAAGCATCGTTAAAAAGTTCAACCGTTGATATCGTTATTACGCGAAAATACGAAACTACTGCTGACCTGAGTCACGACCGACCACTCGATTCTCCACGCGAAATCATCCAAGTATCGACCTTTACAGTGGAAATCGCATTAACGATAACTACTCCCGGCCTGGACGCCATAAAAAATGGAATCTCCGATGGAATATCCGCAGAAGGCGAGACCGCGAGAGTCTCTTATCTACGTTAAAGGATAATCGGGCTCTTTCTCGCTCACGATCACGGCCAATCATTTACCCTCGTCTCGTCGTCTTATTATCGATTACGCCGCACGTGCGATGATCCTGCGAAAATGATTTTACGGCGTATCTAAGCAGCGACCCCGCAGTTTCACCTCGCATACGAAATCACAGCCTCGACGTCGTGGCAAAGGCGACGTTTCGCCTCGAAGTAAGCAGTGGGAGCCGAAGGACGAGGGACGGCCAGGCGAGAGCATTATCGCACTTCCTGAATAAGTCCGCGTAAAAATAGGATCGTAGCCGACTCGCTTGTCGAGGGGTTTTCTACCTGCTCGAGGCTTCCGAGGCCACGAGCTTCTCGCTCTCGAAGCTCGCTGGACGATCTAGCAACCCCGAGGATCATGGTAATTCTCACGGTGGGACTGGCATACGTGCTACGTCGGCTACGAATCTTTCTACGTACGTTGGAACCTTTCTTGCCTTCTTACGTACGCCTACGACGGCGCCTATCACGGCAAACCCGAGACGCGGGAGGAATCGTGACGATTCTCGCGTGACCTTCGCACCCGGCCACCACGTCGTGTACCGATGCTACGTGACTCTTGGCCTGGTCGACGCCGCTCCAGGAGGAAACTGCGTTTTCCTTCGATCTCGTGGCTGCATCTTTGAACTTTGGGTGATGGCGAGGTGGTAAATGATCTACGAATTCGAATTTGTTTTTTTTTTTTTTTTTTA
>JAITYT010001167.1:59823-71198 GCA_025433975.1 Liostenogaster flavolineata
CTCGATATCGATTTACCTACGCAATTGCCGTGCCTCGTCCGAGAGGGACTCGTGTACGGGACATTGAGCTTCGAAAAAATGGCGAGTTTGTTATACGTCGAAACTGGCGTCGTTCCGTCCGCGCGATCGACCGCAGTAGTCAGGCCTGTTTTTACGCGGTGGAGCGTCCGTCTAGTAGTAAGTGGCCACTGGTCTCCGTTGAATTACTGGAAGCGTCTGGACGCGCAGACGGTAGTTTGGGGAATGCCCCGCAATGCGCCGAGTCCAGTTCCAATTGTCCAACTCAAACCGTTGAACATCGTCCGAAGGAGAATCGACCTTTTCATCTCTTCTTATTTTATATCGCGCGTAAAGTCCGAGCTTAACATGGACCGACGATTTTCTCGCGTCCGGGACAACGTAGACGACTTTAAACGTTTTACGATATTTCGATCACTCCAAAAGGCTGATGTAAGGTCGAAAATAGGGCGATGGAAAATTATCTAGCGATAAGATCGAGATGAAAGAAGCGTGGAAATTATCTTCAAACAGTGTCCGATCAGTGGTATTCGTCGAAGCCAGGCGAAGGTATCGAATTAACGCGATGCTCGACGGAGAGGCGGGATAATTTCTCGTCCCGGTAGCACGAGTGGCTTGAGACAAGCGAGATGCTGACGCGAGTAGGCGAGAACGAATATTCTCGTCCTGTAAAACTCTGCACAAACTCGATAACTTCCGTACTACCAATGGAAACGAGAGAAAGAAGATGGCGACCGATCGGATTAGCGTCGCCATTTTCTTCGTGGCGATCACGCGACGAGTCGGACGTAATTTTCCGTCGTTTCGACGTGGGAGGGACAAAAGACGACAGAAACGTTTGAGACGACAAATCCGTTAGTCTGGTACGCTCGACGGCGTAGCTCGTAACGTAAGGTTGCTACGGTGACGTCATAATTGTTCGCATAATCCAAGAATAGCCGACGATAGGCGACGTGACCCACCGGTGGGAATAACGAAGACCGTTAACCCTGGCAGCGTGTCGCGGCGTCGTTAAGAAGCGGACGCTTCGTTCTACCGTGGAAAGTTTACGTGTCGCGAGTCCTCGTCTCTCTCCCCCCGTAAAACTCGTTCCGTGACCGCGGCGATTTACTCGTCTTCGCCTTGGCACCGGAACGGTATCTCGAGGACTCCGCGTACCCAGGACCTTTGATGACGAGTCGAGAGGAGAGGGGAAGAGGAAAATCGTGGAGCGGAGGACGTGGCCAACTAGTCACGGACGGAGAGTACTTTTACGTTTTTTAATCGCGAGGCAAAATTATCGCTTATTTTCCTTCTTCGATTGGCAATGACGTATTATCTCGTCTTTGGGGAATACTTCTCTGACTCTCCCTGATAGTGGGACGTTATCTCGAGGTCTTCGCGTACTCAAGATCGTGAAAGGCGATTGGAGACAAGAGAGGAAGAGAAAAATCGTGGAGCGGAGGAAGTGGCCAAGTAGTCGCGGACGGAGAGTACTTTTACATTTTTTAATCGCGAGGCTAAATTATCACTCATTTTCCTTCTTCGATTGGAAATGACGTATCATTTGGTCTTTAGGATATACAATAACAATCTTTGGCAGTCGAACGGTACCTCGTGGTCTTTCCGTACTTAACATCGTCGATGACAAACCGAGGGGAGGGGGGAAGAGAAAAATTGGGAAACGGAAGGAATGGCCAATTTATTACGGACGAAGAGTACTTTTAAGTTTTTATAAACGAGGCTACGTTTCTGTTAATTCTAACCTTTTAATCAGGAACGACGAATTAACTTGTCACTGGGAAATACTTTTCTGACACGTACGACGAGTTTATTCGCCACAAATGTGTGAAAAGCGCGCAAATCGCCTATAAAACGGGCTTTCGATAAACGAGATTGCCGGGTGAGGAGCCACTAATTTTTTATTTCTCTTAATTGTTTCTCTAAAAATGTTTCTTTTAATTAATTCAACGTCGGGAGGAAGGAAACGTCCTTCTTCCTTTTCTGTCCTCCCGTTCCTTTTCGTTCTTCATGGATGCTCGTCTTCGCCTTGGCACCGGAACGGTATCTCGAGGTCTCGACGTACCTAGGATCGCCGACGACGGGTCCACAGGAGAGAGAGAGAGAGTTAGAGAAGAACGCGAGCGCGACAGAATAAGAAAAGCGCGGAGCGAGGCGGAACGGAGGAGTGGCCAACTCGTCGCGGACGGACGGTACTTTTACATTTTTACGAGGCTACGTTTCCGCTAATTTTAAGGGAAGAAATTGACCTTCCCTGTTCCCTCCAGTGTCGTCGTCCCTTTAGATCTTTTCCTTTGTCTCCTCGCTGTCTGGTTCTCCTCCTTCGATTCATCGATCCGTCGAATCACGAAAAAAGCAAATAATGAAATCCGAGGCAACGAATTCGAAACTTTGCACTGCGGATACGAATGTCAACTGTTTAGAAAACGGAAAATAGTTGCTGAGACCTAGGGAACCCTTCAGTGCAGGCATGGCCAACATATGGCCCGCGAACGATTTATGTATCATTCGAAATCCAATTTCTGTACGAGTTGACAACGTTCCTGTTGATATACGATTAGAAATAATTAATTTACAATGCGATGAATTATTACATGAGAAATATCGAGAAGAGCAAGAAAATTTGCGTAATTTTTATTAGCAATTGAATGATGAAGAATATAGAAATTTAAAAAAACTTGCCAAGACGTTTTTAGTAATCTTTAGCTCGACTTGTATTTTCGAACAAACCTTTTCTTTAATGAATCTAAACAAAAGTACATCAAGGTCAAGATGCGTTAAGAATAGCTACTAAAGTATAGAATCAGATATTAAAAAAATAATAGGCGACGCAAACAGCCTCAACACGTCGCATCAGTTATTAAGTTCAAGTGTTGTATCGATTTACTTACAATTATTCATAATCAAATTTCATAATAAAATTTTGTTTACCTAAAGAAATAAGGGTTTTGCTTAAACATTTTTTTTTAATCCAGCCCAGGGGCAAAAACAGTGAAAACAGTGAAACAGTGCTTTAGTGACATCAGCTGGATAACATTTGGCATTCGATCATTCGTCGCAATTGAACACGTAACTTCAAATACATACGTCAAATCTTGTCCCCCGTCACGCTTGCCAAAGAAACACTGGATTCAGCTGCTCGAGTTATTCCGAGATTCATCGCGATGTCGAGGGGCAAACGAGGGCGATGGAAAACTAGCCGTAACAAAGTGGAGAAAGAAGTGAGGTTAAACGGCGACGCGGGTAGACGACGTGAAAGACAACGAGGAGAAGACGATGAAAAAGACGACGAAGAAAGGAAGGAAAAGAAGAAGACTTCGGTGGGGCGGGGGATGGGTATGTGGTCGATTGCGCGCACGCTCGCCGACTGTCATCAGTGATTACGTCAGTTTGTCCCAAGGTGACTGGTAATAGCAAGGTACCAAGGGGACAAGAAGACACCACCCGGTGCTGCAGCCAATAACGTTGGCGCTTATGCGACTACATAATGCGACTCCTCGTGGCTACGTCCTCCTCGTTCCAGTCGCGAACTAACGTACGAGCACCGCCATCGGACTCCTTGCCAGGATGAAAAAGCAGGACGAAGGACGTCTACCCTTTCTTCGTTCGATACGCCTTACCATAATTTCGTTGGAGTATGTACAACGTTAAGGTGGTACGAGTCGCCGGTGATCGCTTTCGATGTCGGACGATAACTGCTACCATGCGCTTCTGCGGCAGCCGCTGCTCTGGCCTGCCGTTCAAGCAGCCTTCCTTCGGTTAATTTGTCGATCGGGTTATTCCTTTGGATTATTTTCGTGGCGTTCTGAAAGTTCGTGGATTTTTGCGAACGGATTTTTTAACGGTGATGAGACAAGCGTCGATTAATCGGGGCTAGCTGGAGGTAGGAGTTGCCAATTGGTTCGAACATTTTTGGTCGATCGTGGCTAAAACGGTGGATTGTTAAAATTGTTGCTCCGGGGGCCGATTTGATTTTCCTTCGCGACCTGGACGAGTAATAAATATATGCTTTTTAATGAGAGGATCAGCATTAATCCCTTCATCTTATGATTAAAGGGAACGTATACGAGAGAAGCGTAGATTATTCTTCTGCGTGATAAATAAAGTATTACAGTTAAGTAACCCTTTCGTTAACGCTCGTCTTGATGCCAGATCGTTTCTGCTGAACCGGTCGCTGTGTCGCGAGTGGTCGGATCTCGCACAAGCAGCCTGCGGCGTTTTAAATTCGTTTTATACGTCCAGGAGCAGCAATTCGTGGCGAGTGACTTTATATATGCTTCTCTCGGCTAAATACGCAATTTAGACATCTAAGAGGAACCATTTTTGCGATGGGGAGTATCCGTAGGATGATCTATGAGGATGAAACGGGAAAATATGAAATTTTGACCAAAATCGCCAAAGTGTCCCTCAAAAATTGCGACAAAATGAAAGTTCGGAAATTCAACATGTAATACGTGTTATCGAAGGATTTTGGCGTGATAAATACGAATTTAAAGTTAAACATCCGATTCGAGCACTAATTTTGCAGTATTACGCAATTTCGTCCAAAATTGAAAATACGAAGATATCAAAAATCACGTCTATAAGCTTTCCTAACCAAATAATGCATCAAAGACGACTAAAGAACATGTTTTCTTGCTTGAAAGAGCCCGGAGGATGAATTTAGATAATTAAACTCGATATTTAAATTTTGATTAAAATCGCGAAAAATTCGACAAGAACGCGAAGTGTGACAATGATTTTCTTGGAAGGACACACCCTGAGACAGTCCGCTCGTCCGCAAAGTCCTACGCTAATGACAGTTGTCACACGCGGAGCGATCTCCTCATGGCGGTGGTACTTAACGACACTCGACGTTATTAAGGTTATTCGTACTTCCGTTTCTAAAAGTACCAGGCAGCGTCGCCGTAAATTTTGATGTCCCTTGTCGTCAATGTTCGCTAATACCCTCTAAACATCTAGCGATGATAGTGATACGCTTTCTTGTACGACGCGAATCCCTCGGATGGCAAGAACTCGATAATAGGCATGGAAAACGCTCGCTAACGTCAATTAAGGCGTTTCGCAGGAACGTTTCACAATTGCGAATACGAGGGAACGCAACGTGCCATTACCGACGGAAAATCGCACAACGGATCGTTATCGTTCGCTCTTTCTTTCAACTCTCGTCGTTACTTTTCGATATTCGATTGAATTTTCACGGGAGACGTTCCACGCGGTTTCGACGAATTTGCCTCGATTTCTTGCGTCGATTTATCTTCTCGCCACCTGCTCGGTTTGTTCGAAGGAATCGGCGATCCTCGGGCTGTGGAAAAATGCAACGGACACGGCGAAGAACAGAGACGGAGAGCGACCAATGCGCGAAAGAGAAGAAGAGAATGGCAACAGATGGATCACCGAGGCTCGCGCGTCGTCTCGAGGGCCTCGTAAAACGTCAATGATCGAAAAAGCGCCTTCCGAATGAAGGAACGTCGAACGAGGCGTTCGACCAAATTGGTCGTATTTTCGCGTAGGAAAAAACGAGCGGACTCGCGAGCGCCTCTATTTTCGACCAAATCGTTCTTTCGCTCTTGCCTTCCGGCTGAGTCGACATTTAGGTGCGAATGAATGGTTTTACGGGAAGAAAAGAAAGAAAAAAGGGAGAAAAAAATCACGAGGCCACGATAACGTTGGCGAAGCGAGTACGAAGAACGAAGAAAAAAAGGAAAATCGAATTAAGTCGAAGAAATACACGAACGAAAGAAACGTACTTGTCGAGAAAAGAGATAACGCCATATCGTAAAATTCGTAACATCGTGAAGGTATCGCGTGGCCGATAGTCGAGTCGGCCCTGAAGTTGGCCACGCTGAAGGAGCTTTGGACTACACGGCGTGGTTCCATCGGGAGCCAGAAGTCAATTCTTTCCAGCCCAACCGAAGGATTTTCAGGTTCGAACGTATCGTTCGTGCGAAACCGACGGTAAAAACATAGGAAGAACTAGAAAAATACGAAAGTCGAGGAAATGTATAACGCCCTTCCCTAAAATCAGCAACATCTAGATCGTACCTAATGGCCTATGGTCGAGTTGACCTGGAAGCCTCGTTGAAGGAGCTTTGGACTCTAAGACGTCATTCATCGAGAGGCAGAAGACAACTTCTTCGAGTCCAGCCAATTTTCAAGGCAAAAAAACTCCAAAAAACTCGAGGAGACTCCAAGAGACTCCAAGAAATGTAGAAATCGAGAAAAGAGATAATGCCCTTCCCTAAAATCAGCAACACCTAGATCGTATCTAATGGCCTATGGTCGAGTTAGCCTGGAAGCCTCGTCGAAGGACCATTGGACTCCACGACGCGGTCCATCGAGAGGCAGAAGACAACTTCTTTAAGTCCAGCCAATTTTTAGGCAAAGGAACTCCAACGAACTCGAAGAGACTCCAAGAAACTCCAAGAAATGCAGAAATCGAGAGAAGAGATAATGCCCACTCCTAAAATCAGTAACATCGATGGCTTATAGTCAAGTTAGCCTGGAAGCTTCGTTGAAGGACCGTTGGACTCCACGACGCGGCCCATAGAAAAGCAGAAGACAACTTCGAGTTTAGCAAATTTTCAGTCGAAGGAACTCGAAGAAATTCCAAGAAAAAATATAGGAGTAGAGAAAAGAG
The DNA here is from genome assembly GCA_025433975.1 of Liostenogaster flavolineata. NCBI lineage: Eukaryota > Metazoa > Arthropoda > Insecta > Hymenoptera > Vespidae > Liostenogaster > Liostenogaster flavolineata. Next base: position 66,482 of record JAITYT010001167.1, read on the forward strand.
ACAACGCCCTATCGTAAAATCAGCAACGCCTTGACCGTACCTGGTGGCCGATAGTCGAGTCGGCCTTGAAGCTGACCTCGTTGCAGGCGCTTTGGTCTTCACGGCGTGGCCCAACGAGTGGCAGTAGGCGGCACGGCGCGTGGTCTTCGATATCGCGCGTTTTGCTCCGAACGACGCGGCCGAGCCTGAATAATAAAGTGGGGAGCGGTCTCGCACATCGACGACGAGTCGAGGACGAGCCAGGGAAAAAAATGAAAGACACGATATTCCACTTTGCATGGTGGTAGCAGCGACGACAGCACACGGGAACGACTCCGCAACTCGGCTGACTCGAATCGATTTAACTCACCTACCATCCACTCGTTCGCCTTACTCTCGTTGTCGTCGTGTCTCTACGTGCCCCTCTACTCCCCTTTCCTCTCCCAGATCTCTTTCTCACTCTTTCACTGCCTCGTCTTCGAAATCGCTCCAGCGATATACCGCTAATTGAGATTAATACACCGATGGCAAATTCCAGGCCGCTCCAGGACGGAATAATCGGACTGATGGATCGCCCGCTCGGTCTGAGCAGTCCGAGCACTCGTATCGGTTACAATGGGCCGCGTTCGAAGTATTTAACCACTCGTACGCGCGATAAACGTCTCGACCTCGGATTACTCGGCTCTGGTGTGAGTATTCTTCGTTGGGACTCCCCTCGGCCTCAGGTTCCTCGTCTTATTGCGGTAGTGGTCGTTTTCTTCGTCGAAGACGCATCGTGTTCCAAGAATAAAACGAATCGCACGGACGAGCAGCAGCCAGGAATATTTTAGCCGTTGTTGATGTTGTTGTTGTTAACACGAGCTATCGTTGGTATCGGGTACGCGGAGTTTGTCGTGCGATCTTTTGTTGATGCGATGTTGATAACAAGTGAGTTTGTGACGCCATCTTTGTTTAGCTTCACTTAGTTCGTCAGTATTAAGAAACGTTAGGTTATGACGCCTTTGATAAGACCTTTGATACAGGTTAGAAAATTTTGTGCGGTTTGTCGAATCGAATTCTTGCGATTTGACCAACTTACGTTAACTTGGAAGAAGAAATCAAATTGGGATTCGGTATCTGCGATACTATTGTTTACATATCGGAGGGAGGGGGCTGGAAAGTATTTAGTATTTTATTTAGTATTAAATATCTCGGTATATCAACATTTGTTCGATACCAATCGGTCGATTACGTAGCCAGAGTCGTGTCAGACTTTGATTAAAAGATTATCGATGATGAGGGTGATCGCGAAAGCGAAGGTGAATTTGACGAAAGATTATGACATTACACCCAGTTCCCCCTAGTATGTTTTCCAAATTCTCGGATAACGAAGGTATGAGAAATAAGTTCTTAAATGAACGTATGAGAAAATGGTAAGTCGAAGTGGCCTTCGGATCCAGCAGTTAAGTCACGAACAGAGTCACGAGTTGTTGTCGTCTTCGTCATCCCGGTCGCTCGTAATCATGGTTATTAGCGGCTTAAGGGAAGCGATTCACGTCGATTTTCCCGTACACGCGCAACTCCCTCTTTCCTGCTGTCTCTTTGATCGTTTCGCGTGCGCAATTTAATCAGCCAGCCACCTCGAAACCGTACGTAAAGTAAATTTAAACGGAGCAAGAAATTAAATTCGAATACAATGTGTGCAGCGCTTAATTGTTCTTCTCATAGGAATTCTCATAGAATTAGGAAAATAAGTTTATTTGTGAAAAGCAAGTTTATAAATGAGTTTAAGAGAAAATCGTAGGTCGAAGTGGTCTTCGGGTTCAACGGTTAAGTCATAAACAAAGTCACGTGCAAAGACCCAAATTGTCGTCCTCGTCATGGTGATGGTTCGTAATGATGGTAATAACGGCTTAACAAAGAGAACGTTTCTCAATATTCCGGTGCATGATTTCTAGCTGCCTCTTTAATCATTCCGCGTGCGCGATTTAACCAGTCTGCTACTTCGAAACCGTATGTAAAATAAATTTATACGAAGCAAGAAATTAAATCCGAATGCAATGTGTGCAACACTTAATCGTTCTTCTCATAGGAGTTCCCAAATTCTCGATTAGAAAAATATGAAAAATGGGTTCATAAATTTATGAGAAAATCTGAGGTCGATGTGACCTTCGGGCCCAACAGTTAAGTCACGTGCAAAGTCTCAAATTGTCGTCCTCGTCATCCCGGTGGTTCGTAATCATGGTTGCAGCGGCTTAAAGGAAAGGATCCTCGTCAATTTTCCCGTGTACGCGCTACTCCCTCTTTCCTGCTGTCTCTTTAATCGTTTGGCGCGCGCGATTTAATCAACCTGCTACCTCGAAACCGCAATCGCAACGGTTACTGGCGCGTACCTACCTTCGATTCACCGCTCGCCGCGGGTCACGATTCCTCTTCTCTTTTCTTATCTCCTTTCCTGCGGTCTCCCTCGTCACTCCTTCTCTTTCTCCGTTGAAAAAGGTGCGCGATGCATCGTCACGAGACCTCGTCCGTCGCTTTCGTTCTCCCCTTTCGCAGATATCCGCCGATGGCTTCGACTTCGACACGAAATAATTTAATCATCGTGATCGATAGTAATCGACGCGACTCGTCATCGTAATTTTACGACGACGACGACAGAAAAAATTCAGAGACGCTGAAAATACAATATATCGTCTAACGTCGCCATTGATTTAATCTAAAATTAAAATTTAAAAAAAGTTCGCGTAAGTTCGCGAAATAATTCGACGTGTGCGAACATACGGGTAAAACAAAAAAAACAACGACAAAAATAACAAAAAATGTTGCATGGGCGGTAATCGAAGTGTCAACGAGCACGCGCATTGGTGGTTCCGAAGTGACTTCGAGATCGAGAGAGAAAAACGTCGATTTTTAAACAAATTTGTCGAAGTTTCTGAAATTGTCTCTACTACGACGATGACAGGAAAAATGCAGACGATGCAAACATCGTATTATGATTAATTGCGATCTACTCGACTTCAGTGGAGTCTTATTTTAACAAGAATGCAAGTTGGTGATTTAGATGTGACTCCCACATCGAAACAGGAAGACGTCGATCAGGATAAACAGATTTTTTGAAGTTTCGAGAACTATTTGGACGTTCATTCATTGCCAAATGAACGTTCAATTGTCGTATGAGAGCGTTATGATATGATTCATGCGAACAATATTTGAAAGTTTATCAAACTTTAAAATCATATGTGTGATTACTTATCTGTTACTCTCTATCTCTTTCTATCTCTATGGTGTGTGCATATGCGAGCGAGTGGAAGAAATAGCCGTGGATTCCCTTTTGCGTGCGATTATACGGAGGTAAATTTCGATTGTTACGCGAGGATTTCCAGACTGGATGCCGCGGACGAGGTTTGCCACTTTGGTGGAAGTAGCGATTTCGCAGCGGCCACTTTCAACGAAATATGTTTCCGTTCGAGGGAAACGAACGTTCCATTCCCTTCGCAGTTTATTCTTTGGTAATGCGAATAGTGGGAAAGGCTGTATGCTAAGTCGGACATTCCCGAGGATATTTTCGTCTCGGCGCATCGGGGGTTGGAAGAATGCCGAAGAACCGGTGAAAAGGAAGGTCGCGGGAGTTAACCTTGCTTGCCTCGAGGGCATTTAATTAGCTTGGTCCTGACATCATTGATAATCTAACCTCTACGATATAACTTCGATACGTTTTTTTCCTTCTCTCGATCGCTGGCCGTTCGTACGTTGAACTTTTTGCGTTAAACGAATAAATACGAACGTACCTGACATTAATGAAGTTCCTCGTATCGATTCGAAACTACCCCGTCGTTTTATTAGGAATAATGATCACCCGTTATAATTTGTGTCGCTCGAACCGGTCGCGTGTTTCTTTTCTAATTACTTTTTAATTAAACATATCCAGGTGTATCTAAATTGGCAATTATCTACGTAACGAGCTGAATAACTCGACACGCAAGTGGATTTCAACGTCGATAACGATCGACGAGTCGTCGTATCTCTGGGAGGCGCCGTCAGCTTCGGAAAACTCTGCAAAGAGGGCAAAGAGCTGAACGTTGATTTTTCATTTTTCTAACCTGAACGACCGTCGATTAAATTCATACGAGTGTTAAATCACGATATCCAGAAATCTCGAATCTACGAATCAATTTTACTAGCGAATCGATGCGCTTTCCCTCGAGGATCCTGGACGCTTCGCTTCACTTCGAGGAAGACCCTGCGCGATGATAACGAATCTTCGAGATCGTCGAGCATTTCTGATATATCGAACCAGTAAATCCGAGGTATCGCTCCCCACTGAAGAGATAAAAGGAAATTATCCCGAGGCGCGTAATTGGATCCATTTGTTCGAGGTAGACCAGTTCTGCTTCCTAATGGAAATTGCTCGAAGTTATGGAAAAATTGAAAACTTCGGGCGATTAATAACGCTTATGAATAGTTTACGATGATGAATACGATGCGATGAATATTTTGAGCCACCCCTCCTCCCCCCTATCGTTAAGGTCGCGTCGAAACGAGATGCAAGAGTTCAGAAACCTCACACCAACAGAGACGACGCTGATTCACCAATTCGCAATAACGAATTAGATGAATATTTCAATGTGTTCTCAAAATTGTAGTCGCATCAAAACGAGCTACACAATTCCAAACATCCCACACCAATAGCAACGACACCAACTCACAATGTCGGATCGACAGTCGTGCGGAAAGTTGCTCAAAACATCGATCAATTCAA
>JAITYT010001167.1:131492-142752 GCA_025433975.1 Liostenogaster flavolineata
TAATTGAGAGTTTACGATGCACGTTGTAAATTCTTCGCCTTACCTACGTTTCGATATTTTCGAAATTTCGAATCACTCGTTTCATTAAGAGCGAGACATTCGTCGAGCATCGATCGATGGATGCAATTTTTTAATCGGCAGAAAACGTCGCCGTTTCGCTTTAAAGCGAATATTTATTGCCAATCGTCGCGAATTGTCTACGTTTACGGATCCTTGAGCGAAGCTGGAGACTTATCGAATGAAAATTTACGTCGACTATTTGAATGGATGCGTCGAAGTCTTCGCGATTATTTCAATCACTGTATTTGGATTACGTACGTTATTTTCTCGACTCTTCGTTATCCTTGGTCGCGCAATGGCAGATTTACGTATCGAAACTTCGCATAAATTGAGAGTTTACGATGGACGTTGTAAATTCTTCGTCTTATCGACGATTCGCTATTGTAATTCCACGCAACGAGTTCGGATCGTGACGTAATGTTCTCGATATCTTCCCGATCTTTTTATGGACTGACGATCGACTTCCTACGCGATCTTACGGCGCCTGGAAGCCGGTTTATATGTCCAACGAATAAAGGATGACGGCGGGTCGACGGTATCGAAGGAAGGAGAGTTGAAAAGTTAAAGATGTTAAAAATATCCTGGCAAAAAGAATCGTGAAATGTTCAAATTAAATTCGCGTATACGCGTGTGTAACAAACGTCCGATAGATTCTCTTCCATTGTTCTTGTCATTGTTAAATATTACGATTTTATTCAACAAAAATGCACTTTCTTTCGTTTCTTCTTTCTTGTATTACCTTGGTTTTTATGCAATAACTTTTATTTTTAACTCAATGCGATACGTGAATCGATGCAGAATTCGAATTACTGCAGCTTGTAAAACTTCCAACTGAAATTTTCTCCATTTCTTCTTTTTCTTTCTTGTATCACCTTCATTTATATAAATACAATTGGTTATTCTTACTCCATTCTACTCTTATTATTACTTTATATCCATTCAACCTGAAAGTTTCGACAAATAATGTTATCTTCACTCTTTCGGCCATTGCATTTCAATCGATATAAATAAAATTAGTATATAATAATTAATATAACAAAAATGTATTAATTTATTTCATTCAAAAACTGACAGAACTCTTCGACTGACCTAATAACATAATATGGCTCTTAAAAAAAAGTCGAAGAAAAGAATAAAATTATTCCGCTCCTGAGACTGCTCGGACACGCTCGAGTACAAGACGTCGATCAAGGGAGGATTCATTGCTCAATCGTTTCCATCTTCGTCGGATGTAAAACAAATAAGTGTCGTGTCGATAAGGGGAATGCAGGGAAACGGTACGAGCGTTCAGCGCGTGGGAGAGCGTTAAAGGAACGCGAGGATATTTCGGGACCGTTCACGCGCCAATAAAACGTCCTTTTGATAGAATGTCCTTTCGATAACGCGCCAGCGCGATCGCGAGAGAATAAATTCGATAAGGAAACGAACAAAGTCGGTACGACGACTATCTCATTGCCGCGAGTTGAACGTCTTTGACGATTTACGACGATTTTGGCGACTCTTTACGAAGAACCATGCGCATGTAACGCGCGAAGGCTCGTAAATTTCTTCGAAGGCCGACGAGTGTTGCGTAATCGCGACTGAAGACATTGAGAAAAAATAAATAAATTAAATTATAGCGAGCCAGAAATGGTTGGAACGTGTGAAGTTGCATAACAGTGACGATGCTAGATCGCGAATTCCATCTCTGGATCCATTTCTGGATCTTCTCGAATCCCATCGAACGTAGAGCGCATTAAGTACGCGTCGATAAGGCCAAGTTGAGATATCGGTTCTACCGTTACCGTGTGGGAGTCTGCGAACAGGCCAGGACGATATTTCCAGAGTTAATGGCGCATCCGTAAAAGGTGCCTTCGATAAAATATTGGGTTGTCTGGAAAGTTCGTGCCTATTTTGAAGAAGAACTTTTTCTTTTTCTTTTACGATTCACTTTTTTTCAAGAAAAAAAAATAATTATATAATATATATAATTATTTATTTCATGTATGTAATAAAATATATAATAAAATGATAAATAAATTTAAAAAAAAACGAAAATCGGCACGAACTTTTCGGACAACGTAATAATTAAAAAAGGTTCTTCCGATAAAGCATCAGGTTGATATCGAGAAAATGAATACGATGAGGATATGAACAATTCGGTAGCTCTTTGCGGATAATGAGACACGTCCAGCTCGCAAGCCGCCGGATTCAGCTGAATTCCTGCTGAAACTCTCCAAGAGTGAAAGAATAAAGTTATTTTATACCTAAAAATTCTTGCGAAGGCCGAGACGCACCTGACGCGATGGCAAAGTTATCATAATTGCTACTGGAACTATCCAAGACCAAGAGAATAAAATCGTTTTATATCAAAAGATCGTCGCCAAGGACGAGACTAACTTAGCACGCAAGATGCTCGTAAATTCCGTTCGAAGCTGACATATCTACCATAATTGCTGCTGGAACTCTCCAAGAATAAAATAATGAAAGATAAAGTCATTTTATATCTAAAAATTCTCGTGAAGTCTAAAACGTACCGTTGATGTGCGTAAATTCGGTCCGACGGTTACAAGTCCACCACGATTGCTACTGGAACTCATCAAGAGTACAAGAATAAAGTTATTTTATACCAAAAGATCGTCGCCAAGGACGAGACTAACCTAACACGCAAGTTGCTCGTAAATTCGATTTGAAAATGACAAGTGTTGCGCGCATAATCGCGCGACCGACCGCGCGCTAATTTCGGTCGGACGCGACGGCGTCGGATGCTTTGTCATCGGCGCTAACGATGATGCATCGGCAGGCGGCCGACACTGGCCTGGAACTCATCGAGTCTCGACCGTAACTGGACCGGAATCGACGCTATCGTTGCACTGGCCTCAGCGATACGACGGATCTTAACATCGATGATCGTGTCAATTTTAATTGTTGCTCGCTTCGTCAAGTCAGAGGAAATATGCAGAAAAATAAAACCGTCGAAAAGGAGTTTCTACGGAGCAGGAAAGAATGCGATTTAACACCTCTCAAGTACGATCAAAATAGATACGTTCCATCTGCCGATGTCTTCTGGAAGAAAAGACAAAAAAGGATGGAAGTCGATCTACCAACTTGACATCTTTTGGTCTACAACGACAAATTATTAAGTTGGCACAACATAGAATATATTATAATATATAACGTAATTATAAATATATGTTAAAATAATTGCAGCTTCGAAATACAAACTTTAAAGTAATAACTCCTACGATGGCCGATGCTAAGCGCTTTCTAAGAACTAAAAAACAATCAAAGATATGAATAAACTGGAATAAAAAAATAAATAAAAATAAAGATAAAATTCAAAGGACGAATGGCGATGATCGTCGTCCATTTAGAGAAACGGAGCGTCAGCCGGTCCGCGTACTGGCGTCGAGGGATTCAAAGGCACAGCGTCGTAAATAACGAAAGGCGCGACTGCAGCAGCTAATCGCGAATTCCTAAAGGCGAGAAACGACGGTAGACGAGGACGAAAACAAAGAAAGAGGAGCTCGAACGTTTTCGCGTATATTTAGATTCTCTTACGGCGACGCGAGGGGAGGCAAAAGAGACTCGGGCAATCGTCGGAGAAACCTTCGGTCGCTCGGTAGGGGACGACACCGTGGAATCGTGCGTACGTGCGCGGCCATACGTCATGTCCAGTCGTTTAATGGCCTTTTAATACCACCTCGAGCGCTTCCCCACCCGCGTTATGCACTTTCGCTTTTCCCCCTCCCCCTCTGCGCGCGCAATTGCGCGCCCCGGACGCGAAATTCGCCTTTATTCTCCCGTCGTTAGCGCCGCGCCGCATTTTCAACTGCAATTTTTTACTTCGCGCCTTTCGTCTCTCTTTTTAGCCATCTTCTTTTTGTGTCACCTTGGCCTTTATATCGTACGATAGGTTTCGTTCTTAATTCAAAGGGAGTGAGGCGCGAATCGACGCAGAATTCGAGTTATCGCGACTCGTGAAATTTTCAACTGCAATTTTTTCTATTTCTTCATTGCCTTGGCCTTTGTACAATAGATTTCGCTCTTAACTCAAGCGAGTGAGACGCGAGTCGACACCGAATTCGAGTTATTGCGTCTCGTTAAATTTTCAACTGCAATTTTATCCATTCCTTCTTTCTTCCTTTTCTATTTTGTATCGCCTTTAATTTTTAAATACGATACTCATGAAAAGAACGTGTTATCAAAACTTAGCTTCAACCTCGTCGTTACGAATGGACGCGGCTCCAGGCGTTTTTAACAAGCTAGATACGTTTTTTAAACGCAATCGACGCGTCGACTCCACTCGACGCGCACTACCAAAACCATGGGCCCGTGACCGCGCGATTCTAGACTCGATCTCAACAATTTTAGCGCCTAGCAAGACGACGATCGTCTCAGCCTCGTCGTATCGTAGATTCCTCCTATCCGTTGGTATTCCTAGGCAAGCCAGGAGGGACCTTTCCAGTCGCGTCGTTTCTCGATCGATAAATTCAATTTTGTGCGAGCTCGTTCGAGAGGGAATCGCCATTTTGATCGGAAGGTACGGCGACGTAAAGGAGCAGCCGAGGCTCGATGCGAGTCCTCGCGTTGCGCTCGTTTGTCGTTCGCGTGGGCATAACGTCCTCTCCTCGTATTTTATCACGATTTCGACGTCCGCGCGCGGCGCGAGGATTCGTCGCTTTCTCGAGATCTCCGACGTAAATACGCGCGTATTTCGCCATGACGTTTCGCCCTTCCGCCTCGCCTCGCCTCGCCACAGCCCCGTCGGAGTCTTTTCAAGCTTCGAGGCGGGTATCGTAGGCATAAAGAGGCGTACGTATCGTCTCGTAAAGCGTCGCGTAAAATGTAACGTAAAAGTTTATCGCCGTGTGTGAGTTTGCCTGTCACGTGACAGTGTACGCGCCATTACGAATATTTTCTCGTGCCTGCTTGGCCACGCACGCGAAGAGACCACTCACGAGGAGGTGGAGCAGGGGAGGAGGGGTGGGTTACGCGCAGGAAAATATCGTCCTTCGGATGGTCGCGACGTGCCGCGGATCATCGCGCAACTTCGCGCGTCCTGACCACGCAATTCGAGGAGCATCCTCGAGATTCTTGGCAATCCGCCCTTTCGACACGGACGAAGGGGATCGTCCTGCGCTGCGGGACCTTTCTGCCAGCGATCGTCGTTCTCCAGTTCTTTCGTCCAAGTCGGAGTTTGATCTTCGCTTGCGATTTTTGTATGATTTTTTGGCCTCGACGATGGGTTTTGTTTCTGTCTGCTGGATGGCTGAGAGTCGATTTGATGGAGAGAGCGTAGGTCGTAAGCGTCGTTGCTGTTGAAACGAGTCCGGAGAGAGTATAAACGTGATTTTTGATATTCTCGTGCTTTCAAATTTGGATGAAATCGCGTGATACACCGAAACGAGTGCTCGGATTGAATCTTCCGCTTCGTTTTCGTGTCAAAAGCATTCGGGAACGGCTTTAGCATGTTGAAATTTCGAACTTTCATTTTTTCGCAATTTTTTAAGGTATACGACTTGAATTTTTTGAGATTTTGATCAAAATTTAAGTATCGAGTTTTATTATTTAAATTCATCCTGTACGCTCTCCTAGGCAAGAAAACGTGTACCTTGGTGGTCTTTGATGCATAATTTGATTAGAAGGGCATATAAACGTGATTCTTGATATTCTCAAATCTCCAGTTTTGGATCAAATTACGCAATACTCCGAAATGAGTGCTCGAATCGAATTTTAACTTTAATTTCGTTCTTGGGACGTCGGAAAGCTTTAGGAACGATTTTATAATGTTAAAATTTCGAACTTTCATTTTTCGCCATTTTTTAATGGCTTGGCATTTTGGTCCTAATTTAAATACGGAGTTCGTAAGCAAGAAAATATACCTTTTAAACGTCAGAAAAGCGTAATATGTTTCTTTTACAAACCAAACTTCCAAATACTTCAATACATTTAACATCTAGAACGAACAGTACTCAATTTCAAGTCGCCATGACGTTGACAAAATCCGGTAAATCTGAAAAAATGAGATACATTTTCGCGTTTCGCTCAACGGATCATCGTCCTGCTAACCTCCAATATCCTTAAGACTATTACGAGTCGAGAAAAACGAAACACAACCAAAACCACAACAATTAAAATCTTTCACAAATTTTAAATTTCGTTTCTTTTTTATTATTAATTTAAATCGTCTTTTCAATCCTCCCGACCCAAGAAAATACACCGAACGATATGTTCGTCTTATTTAGAACCGTTCGATAGACGGAGGGCGAGCGATGTTCAATTTCGAGTCGCCATGAGGTTGACAAGGTCCGGTAAATCTGAAAGAAAGAAGTTACATTTTCGCGCCTCGCCCAACGGATCGTCCTTGGTTATCCGTCGTCCAGCTTCGTCCCTCGAGTATCGTTGAGACTATTACGAGTGGCGGTCGAGTTTAGTGTCTCTTCGTCGCGAGTTTTCTTTATTTCTGTTGATCAACGATGCGACGCTCGCTCGGGGCAACCGACATTCTTCCCAAGAGACGAGCCTTCATGCGTCTTCCAGCGTCGTTTCACTCGACTTTTCCCTTCTCCTCACGGTTTTTGTGCCTTTGCACTTTGCTAGAAACTTCAGTTCCTCCATGATCTTGGCCATGATTGGTACCTACGGCATGACGTAAACCAGCGCCATTAATAAAGCCTATTATTCCTTTGATCTCGTGACGCGTACACGTGATCGCGGCGTCCTTACGTTTTCCTTCATAGAAACATTACGAATATTCCAGAAGAAGGACAGCAGCGTGAACACCCAGGACAACAGCACGCCGCCCGTCAGAACGATGAACACACCACCGACGTCTTCCAGGTTCAACGCCTCTACTTTCGGAGCTGGCGCCATCTGCGGCGAGATTTTGCATTTTTTTTACGGCGAAATACGTCACAACAATTCGGGAATTTAAAATTTTTTTTTCTGAAGAAAAAAAACAATTATATAATTATTTATTGAATATATATAACGAAATACATAATAAAAAATATACTATAAATAATAGAATAATAAATAAATGTTTAAAAAAAACGAAAATCGGCACGAACTTTCCGGACAACCCAATAGAATTAACGGCTGTACGATCATCGGCGTCCGAGGAATTCGTGTTTTCTTCATCCAATAAAAAAGTTATCAAATATCTTCTTCGAACACTCACGCTACATTTATCGCCACCCCTCTTCTGTTTCCACCACTTGTCCTGAAGATCGATTATCTTTCCGGCTTCTTTCAGTTTCAGTATCGCTCCGCTCAGGTCGTGTCGATAGTAGACGTCTGTAACGGTCGTCTGTAATTATCCATCTAACATAAGTTTACCGAATTCTTTTGACACTGGGTTGGCAAGAAAGTAATTTTGTTTCTTTAGTGCGACGTAAAACTCAATTTTTTCTACGCAGAACGAACTTCGTCGGTTTACATGTTTTCGTTTTTTTTTGTCTTCGTTTCTGTCATGATTTCTCGAACGACGATATATCGTCGTCTGGCACTAGAAGAGTTAAAAAAGGAACCTAACGCCATTTATTCTGTTATTAAAAAATCATAAAAAAATGTTAATAAAAAATGTATTAAAAGTCAGAATTCCTTTCTCGTCAACCCGGTACATCTTGCATGCTATTCGTATACGTTGAATACGTCATCGATCGACTGGCCGTCGGAAGTTGAAAATGAATATCACGCTAATACGTTGAAACGAACCTTTCTTCATGGCTATACCGTAGCCTTTCGTGTCCAAGAGGCCACCGACACTGGTGACGTCGCAGTTTCTTTGCGTGAAATATTCGATCGAGGATGATTCCATCAGATACGCGTAATTCTCCTGCTGAACCTTCCTGAGACCTTCCTCGTTGCTGTCCGTGAGCGCCACGTCTGGATTCTCCGTCATAAAGTCGTACATGAGTTGGTAGGGTACGTGCGTGGCGTTCTTAGAAAGCAGATGGTAAAACACGCCATACGGTCGATTAATTACGAAAGGAGCTCGAATCGATGATCGCGCATCGTCGATGGGACCTAAACTAGCCCATTATTTCCATTCGTTCTGGATATCTTCGCGATCTTTACGAAAGGAAGAAGCAAGAAACCGACTTGGCAATGACAATTTATTCACCTTGAAGAAAGCAAGAGTCGATCCGTCGTGCTTCGCACCGTACGTGATCTTCGTCTGATAGGGGAGTTCGTCCACGTTCTTGAACGGCCACTCGATCGGCTTGGTTGACAATGCGGCCGCAAGATTGGCTATGTAAGTCGCCCTCATGATTAGGCAAAAACACCACCACGCTGTGGCCAACGACCTCGTCGAAATGCTTCTGTGCTTAATAGAATATTAGATTGAGACACGTCCAATGTGAAGCAGTCGCCCTAACGGTGAACGCGGGAGCTGGACAATTTTTTATGGTACTAATTAATTCGGTAACGCGGCATCTGTTAGACCGTCTGTTTCAAAATGTTCGGATGTTCAATGGGAATGTTTCTAATTTACAATCGTCAATTTTTTATCAACACGTGTTCAACTAAGTGTAAATGTGCATTGATGCACCGTGTACAAGGAAAACCGTACACAATCGTTGCATCGTTTTGACATTGACAAGGTTAACTATCAATTAGTTGAAAATTCTAGTTACAGTGGAGTTGAAACGGTAAAATTGTAGGAAAGCATTGCGTAATTCGATTACCTAGGAGCGATGTCGGAAGGTCCGCCGAGAAGACTCCCTATGGTGAAGGAAGGGGTGTCCGCAAACGTGTACGGTGTTTCGAGTGTTTCGGGCTCCTGGATACAGGGATACGGATTGGTCCACTCGACGGCGGACATTCTTCCAGTTATGAGAAGCACAAAAGTCACGATGATGTAAGAACCGATAAGGTAGAGCCAAACTTGGTTGGAAAATGGCAGAAGAAAGGAACTCCAGCTGGGTGCCACCTTGGTTGGCTTCCTGTAGAGAATGCTTATTCCTGCAAGCGAACAACACGACGAACTGACGTTTGATGAGCGATTGTCTGTTTGTCGTAGGTAAGAAAAACGCATTACCTAAATTCATGAAAGGTGACGTGAAATCCACCGCGCTTTCTCGTTCCGACGTAATGGTCAAATCCGTGATGGCTAAGTGAGCTTTCTACGAACGAAAGGGTTTTTTTTAGGACTTTGGACCCTTTTTGATCCTAAAGATTTTTCTTTCAATGATTTCGCTAAATTCAAATAGTCTTTGAACGAATTATCAAACGAAGTTGATTCGATGCTTCTAGTTCGCGGCGTTTTCCACGTTTCAAACGATGGACTCTTAGGATACGCATAAGCGGCTGTTTTTCAGTGGAAGTTTAATTCGCGTCGTTAAGTAATCGCACGTGAAACTCCGTACCGATGCTCGGCAGTAAATAACGAGGTCACTTCCTTACCGATACGAGGCGAAGCGCACAGCTTTCAGGCTCTATTCGAGATAGCAGCACCACATGCGCCATACCCATCGCGCGATCGAATCAAACTCGTCAGGATCGAATCGATAGTGAAACGTGCTAAATTATTTATCGGAAGAGTCGACACTCACGTCCTCGAGGATCTTTCTGATCATTCCGTTCCACTGTCCAGTTTTCTTGTTCAAGGAGCCGTACACGTTGTCCTCCTGCACCTGGAAGGTGTAATTGAATCCCAGGATTTTGCTCAGTTCCTCGATTATGTCGACCGCGAAGCCTTCGTAGCGGTCGTTGCCTGTTCGAAGCTCCGAGGATTCCTTCAACATTCCGTACGGATTCGTCTGGAATTTATACAGCACCTGTCTTCGTCTGCATTTTAAATATCGCGATGTAAATTCTTATGGGGCTGATTTATTTTCTAGGTCGTTCTAGTTGATCGGATAGCAGCTCTGAAGGATCATCGAACTGCCCAAATGTTGACTAATCTTTCGGAAGACTTACGAGAGAGATCATAACTATGAAGTGCCTGTCTTGCAGAGGTTTCACTTCGTCCAGACCGACGAGGATGGTTTCCGGCAGCCATTGAATATTCTCCGTGCTCTTCCAGACTCCCACCTTTCGTAATCCTTTCCTATTCAGGCTGATTATGTCCAGGCTGAACTCGCTTCGAAATCCCGACGTGTCGAATTTGATGAGACCAGTCAGACCGTGCATGCTTTCCTAGATGAGACGTAGAACATCCCAGGGGAACTTAACTTGACTTAAACCACCTAGAAAATGTTGCGGAGTTTGTACAAGTACACGGTTGAGACGTACATACAGATTTGATAATGTTGCTCAGAGTGGAGCCGTGTTCCCAGGTCTCGCTGTTGTTGCAATGGAGTCGTTTCACGCCATCTTTGAAAACGTCTCCCAAGGTCGTTAGACCTCTAGCGAAGAGCTGAACGGCGTCGTAGGCGAGTGCCGCTTCCACGCGTAAATTGCTGACATCGGAAACGTTCCAATGCGGTACTTCAGCTTCGAATATTTCACGGACAACGGAATTCTCCGGATCGATTATGCGCACACCGGTCACGTTCACTCCAGAGAATCGATAGGGATCCAAATCGATGGTATGAAGGTCCTGAAAGGATGTCGAACGTTAAACAGTTTCGAAGCAGGTCTCCAATGGTTTCCATTTGTCATGGCAATCGATTCCGTAGGTCTCGACTAGGCGCGAGCCTCCTATTTATTGTCTTCTATATTAATTCGGAGGACATTGCGAAGGTAGAGGCTATGGACTTACTAATGGCCACGAATAGCTCCGAGGTATCGTCTTACCAAGGACGTAACGATGATGTTGTGTTGTTGCAGCATCAGTCCAACTTGTTGAGCTTGTACGAGAACCATTGGGAGGTTTTCGTAGGAGCAGTCGATAACGATGTTATCTTCGTTGGACATTTTTACCGCTTGCAGCGCGTCTCTGCGTCAGAATTCCACCTCTTACTACATTGGCAATTATTTCGTTGCGATTTCTCGCCTTACGAATAATCCAACTCCAACAACGGATTTTATCGCGATTCGATGTAAACTTGAGACTATCGATCGACGGTGATGATGATGATGATCGAACTCCGCAAACTAGCGTCAAATATCAAGTATCAAATGAGCCGTTCAGTGCACACATCGATTAACCCCATAAAACAAAAAGTGGAGAAATGCGATGAAATTGAGTTTGACGATTGAATATGAGTTGATTATTACAACGAGTTGCATTAGAATACGAAGTTAGTCAAAATGGCTTCTGAAATAAATT
>JAITYT010001167.1:298994-314348 GCA_025433975.1 Liostenogaster flavolineata
ACAGATGTAGGAATGCTGCGACTGCATTTTTTAATACCATTTATCAGCTTGAGGTTGTACGGCGTAACTTTCAACGCATTCCCATTGGTCACCCCGCATAGTAAAAATCGATGACTAAATTGTTCACTCTTCAACGATCTCTCACTCTCTCATTCTCTCCTTCGATTCTTCTCCCAATCGAATTTCAATCGATCGACCAAATTGAAAATCATCGATGATTGAAAATCAACCGATCGTAAGACTTCAGACCGAATTCGCGATTACTTTCCTCATCGATCGATGCGTTCGTCAAAATAAATCGTTCGAACTGCTCCGTCGACAACGACAGTCCTGGAATTCCTCCGTTCTAGCGCTCGAACACCGACAACACACAGGCGCAGACGGAATCGCTTCTTTGTTCTGGAGTAGGGGGCGTTGCTGCGCAAATAGCGAGGTCTCAGGTGAGCTCGGTGTATCAGTTAAGAGTTAAACCGCGGGAATACCGAGGGAATCGGGCGGGCACTTAGCGCCATGTCGGCTGAGCCGTCTGTAGCAGCCAGCAGCGATCGAGTCCTCGTTGCAACGATACACATTGGAGAAAGCAGCGGTGGAGGAACGACGAGGGTCGACCCGTAACGAGCGAAGGCTCGCTCGGGAAACCGTACAAATTGAATTCCGACGGTTAACGTGGCGGCTGATTCCGAACGAACCCGCTCCCTCCGGTGGGAGCCGATCCGCCATCGAGAAATCATTGGTGGTGCGCCGTGTTGCCGCTACCGCAATCGCGTCTTTCGCGATGGCTCTTCCATTTTCTCCCGTTTCAATTGTCCAGTCTAGCGACTGGATCGAGCAAGAATTTTTTCGTTATCCGCAATTTTACCGTTTCCATAGTGTCGCTGTTTGGTCGTTTCTAACACCTGGAGGCTGCCCACGCGTGCCGCGCTGCGTTTTTAGGGAGACCAACTTAGGACCACGGACACTATTCTCGAGACTTTCTAGCCCTGTTTCAAAGATTTTTTGCATCGTCAGGATTTTAGAGTGACCCGAACTGTATTAAACACAATTGAACTTACTCGAGTTGACTTGGACTGAATTAGATAGACTTGGCCTTACTTGTGTCGACTTGAGCTAAATTAGACAGACTCGGACTTACTTGTATCGAACTTGGACTGAATTAGATCAACCGAAACTGATTCGGACCGGCTCGATTCGAAGACAAGAATGGAAATTGACTTGGAAATTCAGAACCACGATCAGCGAAAGATTTACATCATCGATGATGTCGACCAGAATCGAAAAATTCCTCCAGTTAGATATGGAAACTTGATAGTTCCAATACCACTAATGAACATTGTCGTCCTGTCACAGCCCGTCCTTGAGCTAATGGACCGATGAAAAATGCTCATAGAATGAACACGGCGGGCAATTAGTGAACGGAGTTGTTCCGCACGGGGCAATTCGCATCCCTATCCATTGATGCCGCGATTACGTTTATCGTGACGCGTCGTTTCTCGCGGCGAACGCTTCGTAGCGATATTAACATCTCAAAGTGGTGAGATGCAATTACAGTGGTGCGCCACCAGCTCGTCGACAAAACGATCGACGCGGTGCTCGACTACCGTGTGGTGAAGAGGGTCGTTAATCGACGAACGCTCGGCTCGAAAGAGAAGAATCCAACAGTGGCTAGGGGGGATGGGGAGTGTGAGGGATGGTAGAGAGGATTTGGGAACAAACGTCGGGTTATTCGCGAGCGATTGGCCGTGTCGATCGAATCAAAAATTCGCGCATTCGGTTTGGTCCATCCTCGTCCAATTGTCCTTCGATTACTCCGCATTCGCGCGATTACCTTTTGTCCTTTTCCCGAAGAACAAGCAGCGGTCCAATCCTCGAAACTTTCGAGACGCTTGTCGAGGCGTCGACAATAGCGCCATCTTGCACGGAACTCCGTCGCTCCTCGCCAAATCCCGGACGATCCCTAATTATTCGTTAATTTGGTTCGGTCCATCTTCGACCAATCGTCCTTTGATTATTCGGCATTCACGTCATTACCTTTTGTTTCCTCCAGAATAACAAGCAACAGCCCAACCCATGAAACTTTCGAGACGCTCGTTGAGGTATCAACAATCGTGCCGTCTTGGACGGAACTCTGTCACTGTTTATCAGACCCCGGACAATCCCTAATTATTCGTTGATTTGGTTTGGTCCATCTACGTTCAATTGTCCTCTGATTATTCCGCATTCGCGTCATTACCTTTTGTTTCCCTCCCGAGTAACAAGCAGTAGTCGAACCCTCCAAACTTTCGAGATGCTTGTCGAGGCGACAACAATTGCGCCATCTTGCACGGAACTCCGTCACTCTTCACCTGACTCCGAGGGATCCCTAATTCAGCGAAAGGTTTGCTAAACTCTACCATAAAAGATGAAGGTAGTCGACGATTGCCAAACGGCAGAAAATCTCTGCCTCTTCGACCCTAGTAGTCGTTCTGTCCAGCATTCCTCACCAGTTTGGGTTTGCCTGCTCGCAGGGACGACGTTGCACTCCAACGCTTACCAACAGGAATAAAAGTGAAGGTGGCATGCTTGTCGATGAAAAGAAAAGGATGTGTCCCTCTGGTGATGAGGACAGGTACTATTAGAACTTGTCCTTCTCCGCCTGCAGTGTTGTTGTTATTATGCTGTTATTCCTTCCTCCGACATTTCTTCGCTGTGGGCCCACATACGGGCAATCGAACTCCAGTCCTCGGAGTGTCAGGCGGGCATGCTATTCCCCAGTCTACCACGACTGGGTACTAGGTACAACGGTCGCCATGTACCACTAATTCATACGCGCAAGCAGAAATTCTCTTTTTTTTTATATTGTGTATTTCAGTCGTTAAATTATTATATTTCTCTTTCATATATATGATAATAAAATTGATAAGTTTCTCTACGAAATGGCGTTCAATTCATTTTATTTGGCCTATTTTCGACGAAGTAATAACTATTTACTTTTAACACATTCCCATTGGTCACCCTGTATATATATTTGAATGGTCGCCACAAAAGATGTGAGCAAGGTAGACGGTAAAAATCGAACAAATTATTCGATCCAATCGAGAGATAAGATCGATGCCATTGGGGACGTTGTGGGTCGGATCGAAGACGAATGGATCGTCTCTCGCTAGAAAGTGATTCTTAAGTCATCCCAAGGCTTCCTCTCGACGACGGACTGATCCTAAGGGTGCGATCGAGCAGTCGACTCCCTCGGGACGCGCCATTGATATTTGTCTCGCTTCGATTCGAATTCTATTCTTTTCCTAGGAACTTGGGTGAATTTCCAGGCGCTTCGACCGATCCAAACTCCGCTCGAATTTTTCTTTCTCTTTTCTCTTTTTTTCGTCCTTATCGATCGAACGTAATCTGGATCGAGTAACGAAGCGCAAGGTGGGCGCCGTCATAAGGCGAGGCAAAGTTAAATGAGCCACTCGCTCCCTCGAAACGCAAAGGCGATTCTAGGGCTCGAGGATTCCGTTGAATGTCCGTACTTGTTCTTTGAGACCACTTCGACCGTTGCTCTCTCTCTTTCTCCCTCCCTCCCTCTTCCTCTCTCTCTTTCTCTTTCTCTGGCTCAGAAGCAGTACTTCGAACACTGGAGGAATGGTTAAGTGTTGTTGTTAATAGTCGATCCTCCATTCGAGCAGCCTGCTTCGGAAGCACTCGAACTCTCCCGCTTCGAATCTCGTGGTTGCCCTCGGCATGTCTTCCGATCGTTTCCCAAATCTTACCAGGATTCCTCCTGCCCTGGCATGGCCCGCTGCTTCTTCTAGCGCTCTCTGCACGCGCGAGTCCTGCTCGGAATACGAAAGTCCACCGACGTCATTCGCATCGACTCCTGCGACTCCTTCGTCCGATTCGGACCTCTCCATGCCTGTTGGTCGATTCGTTCTTTCAACGTGGAGGAGACGTCAAGAATTTTGGAAAGTCCATAAGAATCCTGGAGTTGAATTCGTGACGCTTAAATCCATTGAAATATTGCCGTTCTCACCCTGTAGGCCGAAGAAGCTCTAACGCTCCGTAGAATTCCCAAAATCAATTGCAATTTCCTAACGTTTTAGATTAACGAGCATCGAAAGGTTTGCAACAACCCTAGAGTCGATTGAGATTCCTCTACAAAGACTCACGATAATCCTCGAGTAAATTGCAATTCCTCCACATTTTCAGTCGATAGATCTCCGAAAGATCCACTAAAATCCTAAGTTAAATTGCAATCTTTTCGCGTCCTGGATCGAAAGATCTCCCAGAAGATCCATGGGAATTCTAGCCTCTCGTAAAACCCGTCATAGACATCAAAGGTAGTCGAATTCACGTTCATACCGCGTATAATTGCAGTTTTCTCCCACTACAGGCTGCGAAAGCCCCGAAGATCAACTGGACTCCCAAAATCGCAATTGCGATTCCTCCGCATCGTCAGCCGATAGATCGTCGAAAGAGCCGCCAAAGTAATAAGTTAAACCGCAATTTCCCGACATCCTAGATCGAAAAATCTCCCAGTGGATCCACGGTAATTCTCAACTCTTTTAAAAGCCGTCGTAGACATCGAAGGCAGTCGAACGATTGCGACCAGTAGCTCGAAGATCATCGCCTGAGCCAACGATCGAAAGGCGCGTTTAACGAGTCGAGACACGCGCGATTATCGTTCCGCAAGTATGTTTTTCCGCGCTTTCGAACGCTCGTTGCCGCGGGACGTAACTCGACGAAGTCATCGCGAACGCGATTCACGGAAGACTTGGCACAATGCTAGCGCCGACTAGAAACACGTTTGGCACGAGAGCGGGTAATATTACGGCATTGGATGCGCTTATATCACGAAAGAGAGAAAGAGAGGAAATTATAAAGCGAGAGAGAGAGAGAGACAGTCTCCGCAAGATCCTCTATGGCTCTTCGTTCAAGGTGAAATTGATTGCTCGTGTAGCATCGAGGGCTTTGCGAAAAGCTGACCGAGCCGATATTACCCAGGCCGACCGACGGACAAACCGACAGACCGACGGAACTCTAATAACGTTCTATCGATGCGCGCAGAGCGTAAATAGCTGGCTAGACCAGCAAACAACTGGAGAAACCGTTCTAACGAGTCCGAGGACGATCTGCTACTCGAATTTACACGAGGAATGCGACGTAAATCTAACCGAGCATCCAGCGTTTAATCGAAGTCAATTTAATTGACGTAGAGCGAACTGGAAAGCCCTCGATCTTCCCCCTGACATTCTTTCGCCTCTCTCTAGCCTCTTCTTTTTTTTTGTTCTATTTTAGATGGATCACGCTGATGTACGGACCGATTCGTTTCGAACGCGCGTTGGAAGCAACGAATTGCTACGAGAAACTGCAATTATCGCGAAAATCGTACTTCGGACGACTCCGATAAATTTTGGAGCGTTCGAATTAATTCTAGTGTTCTCATCGGATGTCTTTTCGTCTAAATTGCTTCTGTTTGTTATCGCTTTCTCTTGATAAGAAGAAAAAGTGTCGAGTGCCAAAGAAAATTCTTGGAATCCTGAATTAATTTCGATGAGAAACATTTGGTGTTACTTTTCAGCCAATTTGAGAATCGATCGGAGAGCTTTTGAGCGTTTTAATGAATTCGAGCGTCCTTTCGCCTGAGATCCATCAGTTTGTCGACTAAGAATCGATATCGCTTCCTACCGATACGAAGAAAAACGTGTCAAGTGTCCAAGAAAATTTTTGGAATCGTGAATTAATTGTTCCTTCAACTAATTGTTCAAGCGTTTACACTCTTCAGCCAATTCGAGATTCGATTAAAGAAAAACTATCTTTTCGCATTTCCACCTTTTCGCCAATATTCCGATCTCATGGACAGTCTCACGATCTAATTTCCGACCCACCAGTTCACCCGCAAACGATCACCTACGAACATTTCCACCAAGATCCCGGCTCTAAAAAGCAGACGAGAACTTCAGAGCCGCCGACGCGACACGAAAGACTGACAAAGGCCGCGTTCAGGCCACGATCCGTCATACCAACGCGAAACACCGCCTGGAAGATCGAGCGCAACGATTCGAACCCATCGAGAGGTCAAACATCTCCCAAGAGTCGTTCCAACGACGTAATTTCGGCCGGGTCGAAAGGAGGAACGTTTTCGACTGGCCCTAGGCGTCCGACGTGTCCCGTGGCTAAGCGACAGCCAGTTCGACTTCAGGGATCGTTTATTTATTAAGGACCCGGTAATCAGTCGCGTTGGAGTCCTTTCGACTCTGCCCGCGTTGCGTGCGTCGTCGAAACGCGCTCATCAAAATGCATCAGCGTCGTCGTCGTCGTCGAGAGCCAGGATGGAATCATGTCGGAGCCATTTCAACGAATCCATTCGCTCGAGTCAAAGAAACCGCGATCCGGACCACGAAAGAGTCGGTCTTTCCATCGAGTTCTGCCGGTGCAGGAGCGCGCTCCTCTCTTTTCTCCGTTCCTTTGATCCTCCTGAAAGCCGAGAGGGACCGTAACGAGGAAAGCTCGGTGGTCGACGGCTGGGGAGGAGGGGAGGGGAGGGGGTGGAGCAGTTAAATATTTCAAACTCGGTCCGCGGAGAAACCGACGGTCGTTCGACGAGATCGAAGTCGTTGCCTTCTCGTCCATTTCGTAGCGGAGCGCTGCGCGATCATCGAAGCCACTTCGATTCGCTCGATTTAATGTTTCCTTTTCGACAGATTCTGCGATGAAGCGAACGAAAGAGTGGAGAGTTCGACCGCGAGGCTGGGGCGGTTCTCGGGGTGGGTTCCGGGGTGGCGGAGAGCGAAGAGGGGGAAGAAGGAAGGAATCGAGGGACGATCCGTTGCCCTCTCTGATTCGATTAACGAAAAATCGAGATTAAGGCTTCTCCCGCCCCTCGCCCCTTCCCCCTCCTTTTTTTTAACATTTAGAACCATTCGCACGCGAATCTAAAACCTGTTATTCAACGAGGGAATTTTTTCGGCGAGCGTTGTCGGGATTGTTCGTGATTGCTAATTGCAATTGCAATTCGTACCTTGTAAAAGTTGCCAATTCTGCTGTGACTGTTTTTTTTTTGTAACAATAAAAGTTTTGTAAAAATAAAATTATCCGTATCTTGAGGAGAATTTATTTTCGATGGAAACGTCGGTGGAGCGACTCCATTTGCAAGAACAACGTCACGACTCTTCTCCATTTTGTGAAGATTGACGAGCGTAACGAAAGTCGATAGTTCGACGATAAAAATATTCGTCTTTCTTTCACCGTTTTCAACGTCTCGATCTTTCGATCGAGTGCTGCCAGGATTACTCGCAATTGCTAATTGCAATTGCAATTTTCTTTCACGCTTTGTATCGGTATTTAAAGTCGATAGTTTACTGATAAAAATAATGAGATTGATCGTAATCGACTTAAATGTTCCAACTTTTCGATCGAGTGCCGACACATTTGTTAAAACCGCGAGCTGCAATTGCAATCGCCACTCCTGTTGAATTTTACGAAAACGACATTCTCGGTGAGCATCCGAAAGGCTGAAACTTAATTAATCCACAGCGAATGGAAAGAGCAACGAGATGATTATCTTCGAAGGAAGATTCAAGCCTTGCGACTATGACGTCACGCGCGTCTCACTCTCCGAAATTGAATATCCACTCCTCCCATAATTTATTCGAGTTCATATCAAATATTTGCATCAGCGGGACAGAGGGAGAGAGAGAGAACGTCTTCCTACTTTTCGCGAGTTGGTTCTCGCGACTTTATCGCTTGTTTCTACGTCCGTAGACATTTACGAAGAGTCAACGAAGTACGAAAGGAACATTGGGAAAGTCCGAGGCACGCGCGCGTCTCCCGAACGAATAAGAAGGCTGCTCCTGAGCAGGAATCTTCGAGCGGCAAATATTGAGAGAACGTCGCATGATAAACCGTTGCGATTGCGCGTGTATTCGTAAATGGCAAATATTGACGGAGTTGCGAGGTTGCGCGATATATCGATCGCCGAAGGTGGCAACAGGGAATAAAGAAAAAAACGGAGAGAGAGAGAGAGAGAGAGGAAAATAACGGAAAACGAAGAGAAACAAAGAGCAAAGAGGAACAGCAGTAGCGCGATGAAAAGTCACGTTAATTAAAGAACTGGAGAAGTTTGCTCGGCGCGTGACTTTCAGTCGCATTCTTTCGTGAAAGTTCGAGCTTATTAAGAGGAATTTTGAGATTTCCTTCTTCGCGATAATTTTCGACCGAAAGTAATACGGGAGTGAAACGCATATCCGAATCTTCCGTAGTTTCAACGAAACTACGTGGCGTAACGCGGAACCGGATTACGTAGGTTGACAAGAACGGGACGCGATGACGTAACGCAATTCCACCGAGAAAAATTCGTTGTTAAATTCGAGATTAAAATGGTGGAAGAATAAGTGGGCGTTTCGGAGTCGTGGGAGGTAGGAGAATCGATAGGATTCCCGTTGAGTCTTGGCTGACGTATTATCGCGATCGATACCGCAGAAGTTTGCGATATTAAATCAACGACTAAAGACCTAGGTAAACGGAGGGCTGTTCTTCGCAGCAGAATTCGATATCGAATCGAATTCAATTCTATAATGGCTTTTAAAAATGATCGTTCCGCTCCGATCGAGAGATAAAGTTCTCTTGATAATAGGGGTAGTTTGCTTGAACGAACAAAGATGTATCGGGTCGTTCGGCAAATCTCCTTCGGTCTTCGATAGATCGCGCTAATCCCTGTTTCACTATATTTATAAATATAACGAGTTTAATATAAGATAATACCTATATACGAATGCAATATAAAATACGAAATAAAAATCCAATGAAAACGAATTCAACAAATCTCTATAAAAATTTGTATAACTGTTAACTTGTTCAGTTTCGTATAAATAAATTATGCGAAATTAAAATATTTATTTTATTTTTTAAAATTGTCCGTTTAGTCGTGGAGAAACGTGGAAACGATTTTGAGACGTTTTCCATTCTCCGATGACCCTTTGACGCGCGTTTTGGAAGTCGACGAGCATTGACGCGGTATTTTTCGCAGTCGCGTATCGCAAATTTATGGATATAAAAATCCATAAAATAATATTATTGTTCGTCAACGTCGACCGGGCCAGTGTCCGACCGATACCCGTCTCACGACGACGAGTCGGAATCTTTGGAGTAATGCCGGCTTATCGACGAATTTAATCACGAGATGAGCTTCGAGACGAGACGTTTCTGGGTTCGACGGAGCTCCTCGTGCTCTCGTACCAACGTATCCAATTTTACAGGCGACTAAGAAAAATTTCGCACGAATGACGACCTTTCGATAAATCACCGACGTTCCCGTAGCTCGTTCGCGAATACAAATTTGCCCGTTGGGAGAGTTCGCACCGACTGTGATTACGCGATGAGATCGAGACGATACGAACGTCTGCGTCTCCTTGTAACTCGCGTCTTATCGACGCCAGGAAGACGAGGTCGGGATTTTAATGCGGAACGTAGGAACGAGCATCCGACTCCTGCAAGAGCGAATAAAACTTTCATTTCCATTTTGCCCTCGGGAGTGATTCGCCTCCCGAGTCGTTTATTTTCTTAACAACATCGCGTATCGAACCATCCGCCGAGCGGAATTAATTTCCTCAAATTTTTAGCTCGATCGGGCTTCCACGTATCTCTCGTAGTCCAAAAGAAAGTCGAGCTGGATGACAGGGAAGCAACGAGACGTCCTTTGACGTACTAGGAACGAAGGGAACGCGCAGATTGAAAATATCTCGAAGATACGCGACGGTACCTCGACACTGAGAGAAGTAATATCTTTTAAGGATTATCCGTAAGATAATTATAATCTACTAGATTGAGATAGTTATCGTTTTAAACAATTAGCCCTTGATATGTTAACTTTAAAGGTTGGTGGTATCGTGAAAATTCGTTTCATATTTTTAATGACAAATGTAGAATAAAGCAAGATGAGTTTCTTTGTACGTGCATCATGGTTATAAGTTTCTTTTAATTTTTTAAACAGCGACTACATTTTTCTTCAAACAGTAGTACACGTGAAAAGGATCCAAATCAGGCACGGACTTTTGCGATTATCCATCACCACAAAATATAACCGACTAATTTTACCAAGCACCGTTGTTACATTCCTTTACTTACATTTTTCTGTCGTTGTAAATAATCACTACTTGTCTAACGTCGAAAGCAATTTCTACAATATTATTTCGAATGGAGTAAATTCATCTCAAGTTTCTAATATCAATCGGTAAACTTCGATCGTTCTTTCACATAAAAAAATGTAGCTTCGAATACATCTTTGCTCGGTACCGAAAGAATTGAAATTAGAATGAGAACCGAAACGAAAAGAATTGAAATCGGAATGAGAACTGAAACCAAAAAAAATTGAAATTGGAATACGAACTGAAACTAATAGAATTGAAATTGGAACGAGAACTACAAACAAAAAAATTGAAATCGGAATGAGAACCGAAACCGAAAAAATTGAAATTGGAATGAGAACCGAAACGAAAAGAATTGAAAAAGAAATCTGAGAGAATCGGGGATTGGTAGACACGCGCGTCGTTCGATTCGACAAGTCACCGAACGTTTCCTAGATCAGCGTAGACTCTGTAACGTGAAGTCACACCGACCAGCCGCTCCACGACCATACGCTTACCTTGGACAGGGTGGTGGGGTGCGGGTAGAGGTTGACCAGGCAGCTTTGTCGTCTCAGTCTGTAGTCCCAGCGCGTTTCCAAGTGTGGGATTTCCATGGTGTCGCAGATGCTCTGCACGTGGGAGGCCGTGTGCGCGCTTTGGGGTCCAAAGATTGCCGCGACGCCGCTCTTCAGCAAATGACACACTGCAATGGGATCGAATTTATTCGATGAGTCAACAGTCGGGTTGAAAGACGAGTCACGTCGAATCCCTTGCGGGTGTGGGGGTCGTTCGTGGAATTATTCAGCGATTCGATTAGCAATGATAGCCGCGTTGACGAATCCAACAGGCGAATTGAAGTTGCGACTGAACGCAGTCTCCAGAGATCTCGATTGATAAAATCACGAAACAAAGTATTTCCTGATCGAATTCTCGAGAGGTTAACGAGGATTGCTTTTCATCCTTCGATTATCTTCGAAGAACCTAGAAAAAGGAGCAATTGGATTTCTACTCAAGTACTTCGACCCAAGTAAATAATCCCAACGATTTTCCATTATCCTCGCGAAAGAAACGAGGAGGAGGATTATCCATGATTCACCGATAGGGAGCGCATCGATCTTTTTCCAAGCAAGTGGATATTCCCGATACTTACCATCCTCGAGCCACGAAATAAACAGTCTAAAGTTTACCATTTGGGAGGGCGACGAAGATAAATCCTCGTCCCTCTGGAAACTCCGCACGCGTCCGCGATCTCATTTATTTCCAGTCGACATCAACGGTACTCAACGGTGTACTCGGAAAAGCATAGAAACGAGGATTCCGCATCAAAGGGAACCCTGCCATCAAAGGGTTAATAAGAGTCCAAATTGAAAGTAGCGGTGATATCGGCGTGTCACTTGGTCCGAAGGGCTCAGAGGCAAACCCGACTGCATTCGTACTCGTTTGGAGACGCGGACGCGTGGCTGATCGCGGAACCAGACCAGAACGAAGATCTCCCCGGAAGGAAAAGCTCCGACGACGCCGATCGATCATCCGACTCGCGCTCTCATCGACGTACTTCAGCAGCTCACCTCGTTTATACGCTATTTAACGTAATTAGAGCCGTTCCACAGGTGGTGGCCTGACGTCACTGTTGGGACAGGCAACCCTTGGCACCGCAAGACGCGAACGCGTCCACGGATTTCAATCGTCGATTAATCACGATGCGATCGCCTTCCTAACCTCCAATTTCGCGCGAACCCAACGTCTGAGATCGCGGTTCGCGCCTCTGGAACGAGCGTCGCGCCATCTGGGGACGCGAGATAGCCCCGGAAGCGTTACGTGTGATTTTTCGCATCCATCTTGGTGGTCGCTTTTCGCGAATAGACGAATAAATTTCGATCGAATCGCCCTGGGCGAATTAATTTGCCGAATAAATGTTTTCGTTAGGAACACGAGTACTCGACCTCGTCCTAAGTATGCCGCGTTAGTTCTCCATCGATCGCCAATAAGCAAGCGCTCCTTCCCTTTTCCTTCGTTCTTGCTTCTGATCTCCCTTTTTTTCCCTTCTCTTCATTTTCGTTCCACTTTCTTCCACCTTCCGGCTCGAACGAGCCATAAATCAAAGCGCGCCACACCATCCACATTTTATACGACGCAAAACTTCTACGACGCGGTGCGGGAAAGAAAGCTTCGATCTCTCGAGCGGCGGGTTAGGCTGGAACGAGGAAAGTTATTCCTCGCGTCGAGGCACGTCGTTACTTACGATCACCTCGCCGACGATTCTCCGACACTTTCAAATAGTCGTCGATAGGGAGAGAAGGTCGATCCGTATTCGACTCGACTGCTTTCGTTCTCCGATCGAATAGTCGAATGACTACATATCGAGATCATTCGTTTTCCAGGAAGGAGTACGAATTTGTCCGCGTCTCTGGCGTCACGGATCGAAGGAAGTTCGAAAGTTTCGCAATCGATGAATAGTGATCGGAAATAGACCAAGATGGACGTCAACGTAGTCTTCGAATGGAGGAGGAGTCCAAGAAAAATGGAGAATTTGATACACTTTGTTGGATCTAGTTTCAATCTTCCTTCGATTTCTGTAATTTTAGTGCCTGCAGACTTTTCAGACTGCCAGAAGCGTGGTAGAGTTTAGGTCGTTCTTCAACAAAGATCGTAGAATAGCAGAGAAAAGGTCAAAAGTTCCTGGACCCAAGTGGTAACTGGAAGGAAGGAGGAAGGTGCGTCGATGTAGGAATACCATTAGGAATCTTCAAAAGGCGTAATGTCCGTTATCGGATTAGAAAGATCGATCGGAATGATATTACAAGTGCTCCCATGGCGGCGATCGCCCTTTGTCGCGATCAAGATTAAAGTTTCAGACCACGGAAGTCCCGGCCTCCGAAGCACCACCTTTGGAACTTTCAAAGTTTATCGTGGTGTCGGGATAGTTCGAGCTAACGATCTTACGTAATTGGATGCTCTTTTTGCCCGAGAGCTTTATCCGTGCCCGTTGTAATCCTACGCAGAAGCTATCATCCCTGACGAGATCTGGAATATTTCATTCCTCCTCGGCTTCCGGGCATCGATGCTTTTGCCTTTGACCAAATTTATCGACTAACGATATCTGCGTCTGCTAAAAGTCCGCAGCCCTATCGACCGTTCGTGACGCTCGCTTGATCCCAGAGTAGCTGCTCCGTTATCTTTTTGGGCAAAGGAATTTAATAATCACTCTCTGCGTCCTTTGAAATTTTTCCATTAAATCCAATTGACAGTTTCCGAGTTATTTCAGACTAATTTCGACCGAAACTAGCGTTAGACCTAGCCTAGCGTGTACAAACATTTTTTTTAAAACGACCTCATGACTTTTTTGCACCACGGTAATCACGAGAAAGACGTCGAATCTTTCCCTGACTTTTCATTCGATGCGCTGATCGATTCGTGCATTGGGTGCATCGTTCCTGAAAGATTCTAGCCTCTACAATAAGAAGGGCAGATGCGTAAATTACACATTGTCGAGAGTACAGACGATTTGGCAGCGATCAAAACGCGATATTTCCATCCAACTTCGTTCCTTGCCATGACGTAATTCGTTCGATCCGCTAAGAGAAAATCAATACGGAATTACGATGACGACGACGACGACGAACCAGCAAATTCTACACGAAACAGAGGGTTTGTCGTAACAATCCCTCGAGTTCGCTGGTTAAATAAACTTCTACGGTGGTAGAAATACTTCCGACTTTTACAATTTTGACGATGACGAACAGAAACCGAGGGGACGCGAAGAAAAAGTGTGTCACAGAGAGAGAAATAGAGACGGAGAGGGTCGCGTTTGTGGTGACAATCCCTCGAGTACACTGATTAAGCAAACTTTGAAAGTGGTAGAAACGCTTCGTTAAGAATAAATACTTTTGGCGTTTGCAATTTTGACTTTGGACGACGATGAATGAAAAATCAGGAGAAGGGAACGAAGAAAGAGAAAGAGAAAGAGAGAAAGAGAGAGGGTTTTGCGATGATAATCTCTCGAGTATACCGATAAAGTAAACTTCGACAATAAAAAAATCGTCTTCATTAAGAAGAAATATTTCAGACGTTTACAATTTTTTCGATGATCAACAGAAATAGAGGAGAAGAGAAAAAATAGAAAGAGTGTCAAAGAGAAAGAGAGAGACGAAGGGGTCGCGTTTGTGATAGAAACGCGTTCATTAACACTTCAATGACCGCTCACTTAAATTTGTTGCATTAAAGTGATGTTATCGTTGCTGTTGTTTATTTGTTTTACGTGTATGTTCGCACATGTTGAACTATTTCGTGAATTTACATATCGATTTTTTAAATTAATTCTCCAAAAATACTATATTACAATTGTTGAAGTGTTAACAGAAAATACTTCAGACGTATAAAATTTTGATAAAGACGAACTACATCCGAAAGGAAGAAAAGAAAAAGAAAAGAATAAAATAATGAGTGTGTGTGAGAGGGACGGAAAGAGAGAGACTGTCGCTGGAAAGCAATTCAAGAGTCAATCGACTGTTTTAGAATGGAAATACACAGGCGGATACCTTTCTCTTCCCACTCGAGTGCACAAACTCGAATCTCCTCTCGGCCGACGACCACTGGTCGGTTCCCCAGGACCGTGGAACATAATTAAGCTCACAATCGCGAACGTTCCTGAAACGACAGCACGGATTCGACTATCTTTTGATCGTTTATTCGTACGAAATCCGCCTAATTCTCGCCCGAAGCGCGGCAACTTCGCGCGTTACGCGCGCGCGCGAGAGAGAGAGAGAGGGAGACACTTCTTGGTATCGGACTCGCGGTATCTGGATCGAAATCTCTATAATCGGTCGGACAAAGTCGGCTTACGGTGGCCCACGGAGTCAAACGTAATATCGAAACGCCTGGAGCGCCTGCGCTGAAAATATGAAATGTGCAAACCGCTATATTGAAATTTTAGATGCAATTTTCTTGGATGGCCTTGGGCCATCGCGCGCCACTGCGTACCGCGGCACGTGCATGCCTCGCGAGCTTCTTTCCCTTTTGAGTCGATGGCCTGGATGACATCGACTACGCGCAGTGGCGCGGCAATTGTTCCGAGCGACGCTTCGATCGCTCGACATCGCTGCTTCCACAGTGGCTACGGATAGACAGGGTTTGGAGTGGGTTTTTTCACGAGTCGAAAGAAGTCGAAGGCTGTTCTAGGTCTCTTCGTTTTGCTAATGATGTCCAGAGGTGTGGAGTGGTTTCGAATTTGGAATTTAGTTTGAAGTGACGCCTATGGTTC
>JAITYT010001167.1:342731-354377 GCA_025433975.1 Liostenogaster flavolineata
ATTTGTCTTCCTTTTGACCGTCAACTCGAAAGCGACCCAGTGTGGACAACATGGGGTCAATCGATGATTCAATTATGGTATTTGCAAGTATTTGGTTCCCTTTTGTCGATCAGCTGCAGTCGAAGAGGTGATCGACTCTATATGAATGACAAAACGTTATCGATGATTGGACTGTAGAAATTAGGTTGATCGATGATTCGATTGTAGTATTTGCGAGTGTTCGTGTCCCTTTTACTCATCAACTTAAAGACGATTCAATAGACGTAGACTATATCACGTTAGCGACGATTGTACTGTAGACATTAGGTTGATTGATAATTCGATTGTGGTATTTGCAACTGTTTGCTTCCCTTTTGTTCATCAACTGAAAGGCCATTCGATCGATTTGGTCGACGTCAGGTCGATCGATGATTCGATCGTGGTATTTGCAAATAAATTTGTCTCCCTTTCAACTATCGATATCGATTGGTCGATCTTACGCGCAGAAAACGCGATCACCATTATGTTTCCTCGTTTCTGGTGGAACCTTATTTCAAGCTCGTTCTTTTATTATTCGCTTCTTCCTACGTGGAACGCGCGGAAGGAACGATCGTCCCGAATCGTCGTCATCTTTTCTCATTCTTTGGAAAAACTTCTCCTCTCGTTCTTGTTCTCGTTGCAGTTGCTATCGCGCTCTGGCCTTATTTCACGCGATAGTCGCGCGCGAAGTACGGTATCATTCAAAGTTTCGCCTTGAAGCTCGTAACTCGTATACAAGATTCATTTTGGAAGTTACACGCTGTTGGTGTCGCGGCTGAGAACGTGTCTGAGCAGGTGCGAGGAACTGGCTCCGCCGGGTTCTTGCAATTGCAGCTACCAGCGTCGTGCGTTCGCCTGCACGTCGAGCACATTTTTCTTCGTGGGTGGGATCGCGTCGACATTACGAGGACGATTTTGGAACTTCCAGATCCGATGAAAGTGTTCAAAATGGCGACTATGTAACGAGATGCAAAGCGGTCGTATTTTGGAAAAAAAATGTTTTAAAAATTAAATCTAAACTAATTGTCGAAAGAAAATATTTGAACAAACCTCGGGCTAAACTGAAACGATCGCGATAACGACTCTTATTATTCTCGCGTTCGAAATCAAAATCGAAGGAATCGCTCTTTGTATTTGAGGGATTAAAAAGTAACGTCGTATTCGCGCGCATATCGATTAAAAAATCGTCGATAACAACTACGATCGTGTCAGTGACACGAAATGGAAGTACATCATCGACAGGAAAGCAGTTTCAATTTTTACGTATTCAACGAAACTAAATTTTCTTTACACAATAATCGACTCAAATCAATCACATTTCCAACAGCTTTCCTTACGTCGTTTCTCTGAAAACTTCACGACTCTTTCGATTCCACGAAAAAAAGAAAAAAAAAACGAACCAAAATAACTCGGAGGACTGGATCGACTTGGAGACTCGACACTTTCTAGACCGTTCGATAACAACGACGAGAACGACATTCGATTTGGATGATCGTTGCGCGTTACGTCGTCCGTCCGACGCGATCGATTCGATCGGATCGTACGTGGAAAAAGTGGGATTTCCCCTGGCGGGAAGGAGGACGAGGAGGAAAGGGATCGTTAAGCTCGGAGAATTCGAGAGGGAATTTTCCATATTGTTAAACGGCGCTGGTAGGAGGCGTCTGCTCGTAGCAGCCGGCTTTCCATTGATTCTGGATGGATCGAACGAAACCTTTCCAACGTGCGTCGAGAATCGAGCGCGTGTTTGCGAATACTTTTATGGGTAGCATTGTTCGACGCATTACGTCGACATTGTTCGTATCGCTTGCGCAAAATCGATTCGCTTTCGAGGCTGAGTGGATAAGCGATGGAGTGTACGGCGCTGTCGCAAGACCGAGGATCTCTAATTCGACTCGTCCTAGCTTGAGTGCCGTTGTCGCGAGCCTTTGGAAAAAAAAGAGAAAAAAAAATGTAACGGAACGAAGCTCCTTTTATTAGCCCGAATGGCGACTGAGCGTACGCGAATTTTTTCCCCGATGACTCTTCAATACCGATCACCGTTCTACGATTATTTATCGCGCGATGGAGCGAATTCGATATCGAGTCCGCGCAAATTGCATCGATATCGGGTTCGAGTGCTAACTCGATGACTCGATCCACGGCTTAAACGGTTCGCTTATTTATAACGCGTGGAAAGCTCCGATTGCGCCGATCATCGAGCCGTTCGTCCAATCGACCTCGTTACGTCAAAGCGTCCTTTAAAAGTTCGACGATTTGTTTAAAAGCGAACGTCTCGAGCGCGACGCAAAAATTCTTCGGAGGTTAGGCGAAGCGGAGATTAAATTTTTATTATCAAGGCTGCTACCGCGATCGTTTGGAGATACAATGGCGTGAATCCAGTCCGGAAGGTTCTCGCAATTTTTATCCAAATGTATTATAAATTAATTTCTATTGACAAATGAACGATTTTGAGAGCGCTTGGATTCTTGGAAGGAAGTCCTAGAGTTCGTGCAATTTTTATTGGACTTTCGTCGATCGTTTAAAAATTCGAGTGCATTATAAATAAATTTATATCGGCGAATAATCGACGTTGAAAACGCTCGAATTTTTGCAAGATAATCCAAAAGTACCAGAGATCATTGATAAACTTTGTTGGACCATTTGTGGATCGAAAGGCGACAAAATCGAGAAGCATGGAAGAAGAATTTTGCTAACGCGCTGAAATTCTTCAAAAGCAAGACAAAGGGTCAAAGAGTCCATGACATTTTAACTGGACCTTCGTCGATCGTTCGGTGATCCAGATGTAAATAAATTTAGATCGATGGACGTTGGATGGGGAGCAGAGGCGATAGGAGGCGTCGATTAACGCGAGCCGAGAGGCATCGTCAATTTCTAGAAATTTCATTAACCACGCGCACCTACGTATCTGGGCGATCCAGTGAGCGCATGGACGCGTCCGCGCGCTCCTACGTGAAATCGATACTCGCCTCCCACGATGGTTTACGTTTTCAATGGAACGAAGACAACGATATCGAAATCCAATGTCGCTTGCTGTTTGATAATCGTAAGTACAGCTGCTGCTGGCGTAATACGCGCCATCCACCGTGACGATTCTCCTCCCACTCCATCCAACGCTCCATTAGGGAATATTGCAAGAAGTGGAATATCGCTAATGTGGAGGATGAACTGGGTAAACAGTTTGAAAACGTCCCGATCGGTCCAACTTCTCGTACTCGCGCCTTCATCGTACGACGCGATCTATTTTTTACAAGTTCTTCAGAAAGTAATTTCATTTCTATCATTACATCATCATTGCGCAGTATCATGGTTGTAATATCGCTGAGTGGTCGAATAAATGTCAAATTTGGTAAAGACGGGCTCGATACTTTTTCGACGATCCATTATTGGAAACTAAAACCTTCGAACTTTGCTCAGACTTACATAAACGCGCTAAGTTTAATACCATGTATAAAAACATTAAAAGATTTAATAAATCAATCAACATTATAATTCTAACTCGGTAGGTCTGGATATCCTAAAGGATATAATTAAATAATAATTCCTCTGTTCGTCAACATTTGCTCGGAATCAAAGGAAAGATCCGCCGTTCTAAGTTAGAATATCTCCGATCGGACGAATCGAGGCGAGGTTCGTTTGTTACTCGTTCCTAGTTGCCCACTGGCTACAATCATGCTTCTACTGACATTTAACACAGAAAATATAAGAAATATCAAGCCCATTAATGTCAAATTTAGTAAAGAGGGGCAACGGTTCATTGTTGGAAACAAAATCTGTCGAATTTTGCTCAGACTGATGTAAACCCAGTCGTTAAACACTGGACCTAACTAGAACGTATCCTCGATAAATCTGAATAGCGAAAGGGGAGCAAGACTCTCCATGATTTGTTTAAAAAAATGTAATTTCATTTTTTCCCAACAGTTTTTCATACAAACGACATAAAATCACAAGAAAAAACAACGTTTTTTCGTAAAAAAAAAACCGAAATTACACATACATATATATTTATATGTAATCGTTATATAACCGATTATATGTTGTAACAATTATACGACCCTTGATTCGTCAAAATTAGCTCGGAATCGGAGGAAAGACTCTCTTAGCGTGTACCGACGCGGATCATCCGTCATTCTGAGTTAAGACGCATCCGATCGGAGGAACGGAGGCGAGGATCGTTCGTTACTCGTCCCTTATCGAAAGATCCTGGTCGATGTAACGAGCGAAGCGCGGTCCATCGAACGACGCGAGACGGCGTGTCGTCCACTGGCTAGAATTATGCTTGTCCCGGACAAAGACCGGCTGGTAAACGGAGCCATCCCTCAGTTTGACAGCCTCTTGTCGGTCGGATCTCCGTCGATCATGCTCCTCCCCCTTCCCCTTTCCCCCTGTCGTCGACTGTGAATACTCGAGCGTCGATCGACCATCGATGAGAGTAGCGCGCGCCGTAAATCGTTTGACATTGTTCCAAACGATCGTGTCGATCCTTAGCCGATCGCCACTAGCCTCCGTCGAGCTCCTTTCGATCGAAAATTATTTCCAATCGATTTTTCATTCCGAATTCGAATTCATTTTACATTCGAAATTCGTACGAATTTCGAAGTACGAACTCGTAATTTCTCCTTACATTTATTAAACATTAGGCTTAAACATTAGGTTGATCGGAAAGTAGTTTCGTTTTTTAAATGAAAAAAAAACGTAGTTTCTAATGTTTTCTTTAATTTTTATGTTTTTTTTTCTTTTTATGCAGTTGTTATGAAAAACTGGTGGGAAAAAACGAAGATACTTTTCGCACCACCTAACAGCAAGTAGGAAAAAAATTCTTCGTGATTCATTTTTTATCGTAACTTCCTATCGGATTTGTCCGTGCTAAATTTCAAGTCGGGGAATGACGCAGGAATTTTTTCTTATTAACAGTCGTTCTAGAGTCGATTCGTCTCTAGAATTCCATCACAGTCAGCGACGTTGGACTGTATCGAGTTTTCGTTCGCTAGCCGACGGTTTCGAAGCTTGACGCGTGTGTTTCCGTTTGTTACGAGGGAGAAAAAGGACGAGAGTCCGTGGAAAAATGCGGGGACTTTCAGTCGTCCAACTAGCGCGGGAAAACCAGAACGTTTTTCACGATGCGACGTTTCCGCTAAAGTCAATTACCGTGTTTTCGCTCCGTACGCTTTAATTCCATCTTGAATTAAGGGCCGCACGAAAAGAATTCATTTCGGTCGTCATTAGAGCCGTCCGCGTGCGAAATTCTAATTATTTCGTCGAATTCGTTGGACGAGTGTACATCCGAAAAAATAAATCGAATAATTAGAGAGACGTCTTCATGTTCGAACTTTACGCGTGGATATTGTTCGAGAGAATTATGCGCGGATTTTCCCACATTTTTCTCGAACGCACGATTTTTCGAACGGTGCTTTCTCTTCGTGTTGAAAGAAATAATCGACGACACTTAACATTTTTAAGTTGTTACCATTCTTAGGTTCTTCGAAAAAGTAATTCCATTTTTTCCCAGTAGTTTGTCATAAAATCGACATAAAAACAAAAAAGAACTTTAAAAACTACCTAATAGCGAGTAGAAAAAAAATTCTTCGTGATTCATTTTTTATCGGAATTATTTGTGTTAAATTTCAAGTTGGAGAATGACGTAGAAATTTTATTTTATTTATAAGCTCTTAAACAACGTAAAAAACAACGTTTTTCATAGAAGAAAAACGAAATGACTTTCCGAACAACCGAACGAGCGTTTGTTAACGCGAGATCGCATAATGCACTCGCGAATGTCCGGTAATTGAGCGCGCCTCTTTAAAATATCGTTGTTACGAATGGATGGATCGGATCGAATTTTGAGGAAAAATGAAGTCGAAGGGAAATGAAGTTCCCGATTCGAAGAGCGCTTCGATAGCTTTCACTCGATAAAATGAATCACTGGAGTCTTTTACATTTCGAACGAGTTTTAATTCAAAAAATTCGCAACAACCGGTATGGGATAAATTGAAATATGACTTTTGGCATACCGTATTGAAAATCGATATGTACGCAACGCGTAACATCGTAAATATACGGGAAGAATTATTTGATAATTTAGGATTATATGAAACAGTCCGTCGGGAGGGTTGACCTTTTTCGAATTTCGTTTCACATCGGCGGAATGGCGAGCGAAATGGACGACCAAGTCACGGACGCTAATTAACACGTTCTCTGTCAAGCTGAATTTGGGTTTCCACTTGGACGAATCGAAACCACGGTTTAATTGAAGAATAAAAGAGTCAAGCATCGTTTTTCCAAAGGGGAATCCGGCAAGTTTTCCATCAATTTATAGATTCTTTTCGATGCGCTGGCAATCGATAACCTGTAGAAAATAAATATTACATAATGCCAAAGTCGTTAAATCGTTCAAAAAGGAAATCGAGAAAAAATCGATAAGCAGGAAAATATTAACGAAACGACAACGGTGACTTCTTTATTTACTTAATAAATAAATAATGATTAGTAGAAATAAAGAAATTAATAAGTAATTAATCAAATAAGAGAAGGAATTTTACACAAAATATTTCGACAATCGGTTGAATTCGACGAGTCTCTCTTTATCATCTGAAATTGCGCTTGTAAATCAGAAATCTCTCTCATTTCCTCCGCCACTCTCTGTTTTCTTAAACAATAAGCCGATCAATGAAAGTGATGGCACTTGCACGATCGTAGAACGCGGACCGTTCGCCTTTCACGACTCGTTTGTCGCTTAAATCGCATTTCTCTTGCGCGATTTCCTAAAAATTGAATCCATCTTCATAGTAGGAGGGTGAAACTGGGAGCGAAACGATCGTCGTTTTGTTCCATCATCCGTAAAGGCAAAGAAACACTTCGGTAGGAGACCGGAGCGTGATAAAGGATGGGTTTAAAGTGCGCAAGTTTTTCACTAATTCAGAGATTCTTACGGATGCACTAGCGATTCATAATAAAAATATCAGAGAGAAGATATTGACGTAGGAAGAACATTGTCTTCTTCACTTATTCGAAATTATTTAAATAATATCGACGATTACAATAAATACGAATTAATTGCCCGAAATAAGAGAAAGAATTTAACACAAAATATTTCGACAGTCGGTTGAATTCGTCGAATCTCTCTTCGTTATTCGAAATTGCACTCGTAACCAAGACAAATCTCTCCGTCTTCGTCTCTCTTTCCTCTATATTTGACTACTCACTATTTTTTTAAAGAAACAAATCAAAGAAAATATATTAACATAGGAAGAACATTGACTCTTTTATTTACTCGAAATTATTTAAACAATATCGACGAATTTTACACAAAATATTTCGACAGTCGGTTGAAACCAAGGCGAATCTCTCCATCTCCGTCTCTCTTTTTCCCTTTCTTCCTTTCGTTTGTCTTTTTCTTTTTTTTCGCCACTCTCCGTCTTTCTAAAGAAACAGATCAAAAAAAGCGATGGCACTCACGACTCGATTGGCGTCTAAAAATTGAATCCATCGCGCTGGCAGGAGGGCGAAACTGAGAGCGAAACGGTCGTCGCTTTGTTCCATCATCGCCAAAGGCGAAGAAATACTCCGGTAGGATACCGGAGCGCGATGAAGGGCAGGATCAAAGTGCGCAAGTTTATACGACTTTGTAAAAGATTATGAACGAGATAGGCACTATAAAGTTTGACAGGGGTTAACGAGGCCAGCTCGATGCCAGCCTGTAATATACCATGAAAAGTACAACAGAATCTCGAAGTATCCGACGAAGGAACGTCGATGTAAAGGAGAAGTTTACGGTGCAACAAAAACTGCCGCGAAAAAAAGGCGTTACGGCATCGCGTTCGATCTGGAAAATCGTAAAGGAAAATTTGCGACGCTGCGAGTGCGAGACGTATAAATTTTCTGGTCTCGATGACGATGCATCGAATGACGTTTTATTTGTCTATGTTTACGCAACATTTTTCACGATATTTACGAGTCCGATATCGACGCGTCCATTCCTACCAAAATTTTATCGTAATAAACGTTCATTCGATTTTTCATCCTAATAAATTAGTTTTATGCTTTCCCAGAGGGGTAAAATGCCAAGGGAACGTGCCTCTCTCCCTCCTTTTTTATCTCTCTTTTATTTTTTTGTTTGGAATTTCCGTATCACCGAGGCGCGATGCTCTCTGTAAAAGTTAAGTCCATCATTAACGGCGCTTTATGGGTCGAGTGTCGAGGCAATGCGATTAACAACACTTTATTATTTCTTAGCTGCGTAAAAATCGCCTCATTCGACCCAATACCGGTACAACGTGTAATTACAGTCGAGTGGTATTTGCCAGGCTCGTTTATTACTCTCCAGCATGGAGGGAAAATTAAATTAGGTACTTTTCTTTCGCGTACTTCGCGCGAGCTTCGATATAATTGGTGGGTGAATTTTTTAATGCAATTGCAACGAATCTTCGCTTTTCTTTTTCTCTC
The DNA here is from genome assembly GCA_025433975.1 of Liostenogaster flavolineata. Taxonomy (NCBI): domain Eukaryota; kingdom Metazoa; phylum Arthropoda; class Insecta; order Hymenoptera; family Vespidae; genus Liostenogaster; species Liostenogaster flavolineata. Next base: position 351,189 of record JAITYT010001167.1, read on the forward strand.
GCGCTTCCTCCGAGCACTTCGATCCATTTTCTTTCGAGTTTCGCCGGATCCTCCATTACTTACGAATGAATTCGACGGGTAAATCTGTTTATACGGATTTACATGGGTACTAACGGTACCCGGGTTTTAATCAACGTTCTATCGGAATAATAAAATTCGATTCGAACCTTTCTATTTTTCCTTCCTCCGCTATCTTTCTCCCCGTTTTTCCCCTCCCACCAGCACTCGCGATATTTCATACCGCCATCGCTATCGATTTTCGCCCCTTTGACTTCGCCGTGCTTTCGTTGAATTAATTCGTACCTCCGACACGGTGTAGTTGACACTTTTATGTTATCGAACACTCTTCGTCCATTCCGCGCCCGGATTTCGAATAAAGTTAATTAATACGCGGCTTTTCCTCTGAGGGGAGATTTTATCGATAAGTTACGTCAAGCGTTCGATCGCTTGCTACGAGTAGCAGCTTTGACGCAAGGTGATCGTGCGCGTGACGCAATGCTCTAAATCGAATGCCATCGAACGCCCTACCAGTAATCGGGTCTAACGGATAATTTCCACCTGTACGAAAAAAAATTTGGTTGGCGCAAATAAAATGTCGGATTTTCTTAACGCGCTAACGTTCGTCTTCCCTCCTTTCGTTACGCTTTCGTTTTTGGCATAACCTCGTTAATCGTCGCAATCACGTTTCGACAAAAAAGATCTTCTCAAAAGTGTTTTATTTTGTTGTTCGTTTTGAATTTCGTAAGGATACGTATTTAGCCGATATTCGTGTGATTTTTTTCTACTAGTTTAAACTTGGTAATAAAATGGATCGTTAACGATCGCAATGTGCAGCGTTGGTTTGACAATTTTCGGTCTGCTGATTTTTCCCTAGAGAATGGACCGCGTGAAAAGCCAAAACGTCTGCGCAAAATGATGCTCTGACAGCATTAGCGGAAACGAATCCAACTGAATCTTCAAGGAAACTCGCTATCAGAATGAAAGTTGACCATGCAAGGATCTTTCTGAAGTTTACAAGGTGAAAAATATTTTAGGTACTAAAATAAGTGACTCTCAATCGCATAAAAACAATTGCGAAATTGAATGACTTAAAATACGGCATTTTTGCGGCATCCGGTTTATTCACCGGATCTTTCGCCAACCGACTTTCATTCTTTTAAACATTTAGAACAGTCTTTACTGGCTAAATTGTCTGAAAACAAAGACTCGTTGGGAAAAGCGTATCGAAGCAAATGGAGCATATTTTGATTAAATAAGCAGCTTTTAAAAGCCGATTGAAAGCTTATTAAAAGAAATATGCAGCTTTATATATTCGCTTAAAAATTCGACCTTTCACACGCACCAGCCTGATATAAATAGAAGTGAAAAAGTCGACTGGATCGTGCCAATTCGAAGATTGGTCGATTGGTAATAGCAGGCAGCGGAGCACCGCCGATCTTGTGTCAAAATTACGAAGGTTACGACTATGAATCGCAGCCTGCACGGTAATATTTTTCTAGAAAATTATTCGCGTAAAACGTATTACACGTTTTTAGAAAGCATTTAATGCCTGACACAGAACGAAATATGGAAATGCGTATAAATACGCGAATGTGAGCGCGTAACGCTCGTATACGTGCACACAAATTATTCGTGTGTGCAAACATACATTGGTGCGCACGATGGATGCGATAAAAGAATATTTCAGTCGCATCAACGGTGAGATAAACGGAACGATATGAAGAGCAACATTTCAGAAAGCTAACTACATGAAAACGCGATTTAAGCGGTGGTGAAAATGTTTTGCGCTGAGTAAATCGCGTGATATTTCACAAAGACGACGAGCAGCGCCACGGACGTGAAGGTTTTTTTAGTTTTAGATATAGGTAGAATAGTTTTGGTATATCGTGAAAGGAGAGAACGATAGGCCCTGGTCGCGTAGCGACTCGAGGCTTCCGTAGACGCGGCCGAAATAGAGGAGATTTCGGGTGCAAAGTCTGGTTTAACGTAACATAAGACGATACTGCGGGGAAATTCGATCTTGGAGGAATTCTTGTAATTGGAATCCAAGAGGATAGAGGGCGTAACGTCTCTCAGGAAATTCGCTGAAATTTTTACGTTTCCAATTCAAACGTCGCGCGTAAAATTCCGAAAAATGGCGCGAATTTTTCTCTTTGACTTAACAACTTTCAGTCTTTCAAACAGAAACGGACTTTTATTTCGAACTCAACGTCAAAGAAGAAACGTTTGGCACGTCCAGGATATGTCGACGCCAAAAGGCGCGAAATTCGAACGTAACCGGAACAACCTCGATATCAAGCACGATTTCTCGTCCACGAATGGAAAACGATCGAACGGGCGCAGAGTAGGAAGTTCTTCCTTCATCCTAGCAACGATTTTCAATTTATATTCATATTCTTCGTCCCCGTCAAAATTCGTGTCCGCGCTTGTACTGGTTTCTGTCAAAGCCGGTAACCTCGTTGCTTTTTCCACCTCTATTTTCTCTGTCTGTCTGTCTCTCTCTCTATCTATCTGTCTTCGTCACCTTCATCCAAACAGAAACACAAGAGAGTCCAACAACCCCCATATTGACACGAGGGCGAGTTTCTGCCTCTCCACAGATATAAAAACACGATCGCAACTTCGTGGCTCTCGTCCTCGTCCTCGCCCAGCCTAAGAGTGAAGTTTATACATCGAGGTCGGCACTCTGCTCGCTTAACGCGCTTTCGAAATTTCGACATTCATTTATTTCGTTAAAATCGTCGCTACGTTCGGTAATAAAACGTTAATAATGATGTTAATAAGACCGTTGTCAAGATATGAATTACGATAATTTTTTGAACGGTTACGTGTCACCCAAATATGGGTTACCATACTTTAATGACGAACAACTCACCCTAGCAACCCGATATCGGCTAGCCTCTGCCCGTGACTCTTCTTGGTCTTAGATCGGTAGGGTCTTCCCCACCCTACCGAATTTCAACACATAAATACCCCTTCGGGGCTACCATGGTCAGTATTCTGTAAATCGGCAACTAGATTTACTTAATATATTTAATAAATTCTATATTTTTAATATACATTATACATTTAATAGTATTATATATAATATATATACCTAATAATACAGGGTGAGCAATAGGAATGTGTTGAAAGTTACGCCGTACAACGTCAAAACATCGCAGAGCTGATAAATAGTATTAAAAAATG
>JAITYT010001167.1:394880-406829 GCA_025433975.1 Liostenogaster flavolineata
CACACCGCGCATGTATGCAGGTAATTTCAACGATTAAGACCATCGATATTGATGTACGAAAAAGGAAAGTACCGCTATTCATTCTCCCTTTTAGTGTCATTTTTTGTCATTCTCAAACGGAAATATTAACCGTGAAAACTGAGTTTTCCAGAGGCCATTTTTTGTTCATGTAATTGCTTTTTAATAACAAAAATAAAATGAAGCGAGATGAGTTTTCATAGGAGTTTTTGTAATTGACTTGCTATCAAATGACAACAATAACAATTCATCGAACTACGACGCTCTATTTTTTTTTATTTCGGTCGTTCAAGGCGTCTCACAGCGACCGTAAACAGCGTCAGTTCGAAACCGATCATCGACGCGTGAACATCGGTGAAATAATACTCGTAATTCCGACACTTGTTTCGTGTCGCGTTGCGTCGCGTAGTTTGCGAATGATCTTACGGCATTGAGAAGTATGCCAATCCGACTCTTTGTATAAACAATGCAAAATTTCTGTTTTCAAGAGATTTAAAAACTGTTTGGATTTCATGAATTCGTTCGTGCCGATTTTCGGTAGACCTGAGACGTTCTGAAAGGACGGAATTTTCAAGTTGCACGAAAGATGGAGAAAGGTTCTGGAACTGAATGGCACCTATATAGTAATTTAATAAACGTATACCAAATTTAAATGAGCTGCGTATGAATTTCTTCAAAATCGGCACGAACTTTCCGGACAACCCAATACTTAAAAGCACCTCTTCTGTTACCAAGCGACGTTCCAATCGTGTTACTCCGTCTTGGCGTCATTAACGTCAGACTGCGTCAGTCGTTAATTTTTGCATCGCCGTAGACGACGTTATTGAATCGTGAAATAAAATTGTCGGTCGCTTCTTGCCCAACAAAGAGTAATAACCATATTTTGATTGCAATTATCAGGTCGTCGCCCGGATTTGCGGATGCAATACGGCTTAGCTCGGCAGTTGCGTAGCGGGAAAAAGATAATTGCGCAGCAGGTGACGCCAGAACGTCGTGACAACGAAGTTACAAAGTTCCACGAGCCAATGAAAAATCTCGAAGTCAGACGAAGGAAAAATAAAGAAAACGATGTCTTGCCCATAGGCGAGGTGTCGAGTATCGAAGAACGTGGTAGGTAAGCTCGCGAAGGAAACGATCGATTCAATATCACGACGAATTCCTGGAGGAACGGAAGGACAATTTCGTATATTTCAGACGACGTGGCACTTTACGCGCTTCGCTTGGTCGCTCGCCTTGGCTACAGCTTGCGAACGTCGTGGCCGGGTTCTCGCGTGACTCCTCAACCTGCGCGAACTTCCCAACTATTTCTCAACGGTTTAGGAAAAATGTTCGATCGAAGGACAAGCCGGAATCGTCCTTATCGTAAGACGAGCTCGAGCGGAACGACCGAAACCGTCCATTCGTCACGTTCGTATGCGATAAATTCGTAGAAGGTTGCTCAACTTGCTCCTCCATTTTCTAGCTTTTGGGCTCTCGAGTAAATTCGACAAATTTGAGCAAATTCGAGAAAACGATTAACATTAGTTTGTTCATTGATTTGATTGTTTCAGGCGTTCCTGAACTAAACGATGAACTTCATTCAACTTGCTTCTCGTTTGGCTCATTTCTGGTGCTTTTGAGCAAATTCGAGAAAACGATGAACATTATTTTGACCTACGATTTGTTTGTTTCAGAGGTCCCTGAACTAATTCGACAAAACGATGAAATTCAATTCGCTCTTCGATTGGTTAATTTCTAGAGCTCTTGTACAAATTCATGAAAACGATGAATACCAATTTGCTCTTGCAACTTTCTTCTGACGTGCATTCGGAAGGTACTTGTTCAACGATTCTGAGCGAATTCGAATTGTAGAACGTTTGTTTAAAAATAATATCGCAGGAGCCTTTAAAGAATGACATCGTGCGATCAGTTTTGCATTCTTATGGGAATCGGTTGATCGTTTTGCACCACCCATCCGAAGTCGTGTCCATGAATTATTCTGATTCTAGAACCAGGGTTTACAAGCACTGTGTGCTTCGACCGAAAAGGAGGAAGATTGTTTCCACGATGGAATCGATGTTGGAAGTTACGGTTTACCTTGCATGAGTGTTTCATAGTTTCAATTTGTTTTATTTGCGGGAGTGGAGCTAATACAAATAACGATATTTATAAAGGTAAATAGAGAACATGCGCCAATCAAGAATGCAATGCAGAAAATAGAAAGAGATCAAGATGAACGCAAATTTCATCAAACTCCGTTACCCAATGGCTTTGACGCACGAATTACTACTTACGTGGATGTAATTCCTGCGTTTGTCACAGAAATGATATTTTTTGAACTTACAATTACTAAAACGAACGAACTAAAACAATTATTAAAAGTGAACTTTTGAAATTACAACCTGATCGTTTCAAAAATTTCGTAGTGCTTCTTTGAAAGAAAATGCTTCTCGTGTCTGAAACTCGATCTTGCAATTTCAATTCGTCGAATTTTTATCGTGATGTTAAATTTAGCGCAACGGAAAACCGTGCAATCCGATACGACGTTCGTAAAAGATCGCAAAAATCGTGTCCTTGTATAAACTCCATATCCAGTAATTCACCGGAGATCTACGATTCGCGTTCGTACGTGTAGCGGATTTATTTCAAGCGATAAATGGGATTGAATTTTATCCAAAATCACGAGACAGGTACTTCGTTGAGTTACGAATTGTTTCGAAGGGAAAAACTTCGAAAGACGAGCGAGAAAGGCGTCTCGTTCGAATCCAGTTGGAACTATCCTTAGAATGCGATCATATTTCAGACGCAGAATTTCTGATCGCAGCAGTTGGCGCGTTCGTGCGAATCGTTTGACTCAACCACGCGGAGATTCGAATCGCCTGCAGCTAGCTCCGGATATCGTGTTTGTTCCGATGCGTTCGATACTCCGAGCGAAGAGTTTCCACGGATTATCCACGCGTGTTGATTAAATAGTCGTACGAGAGCTTCGACGCATCAACGTGATTTGCAATATCAAATTGCTGAATAAAATTTCAAGAAAATGACGGATGTCGCTTCGACCGAATAACGCGTCACGTGATTCGATCGAAGCGAATTTTATCGCACACGAAAGTGTGCAGTTCAAAGTGAATTGCAGCGTCGAATTGCAACGTCAACTTGCAGGATAAAATTGCAGAAAAATATGATGGATATTGTTTCGACTGAATATCGAGTCACGTGACTCGATCGAAGCGAATTTTATCGCGTACAAAAGTGTGCTGTTCAAAGTGAATTGCAGCGTCAACTTGTAGGATAAAATTGCAGAAAAATATGACGAACATCGTTTTGACTCAATAATAAGTCACGTGATTCGATCAGAGCGAATTTTATCGCACACAAAGTGTGCATATGAAAGTGAATTACGGCGTCGAATTGCAACGTCAACTTGCAGGATAAAATTGCAGGAAAAAAAGACGAATATCGTTTCGACTCAATGCCGAGTCACGTGACTCGATCAAAGCGAATTTTATCGCACGCAAAATTGTGCAGTTCAGAGTGAATTGCACTGTCCAATTGCAACGTCTACCTTCGGGATAAAATTGCATAAAAATAAGACGAATGTCGTTTCGACTCAATTACGACTTACGTGAATCGTTCAAAGCGAATTTTATCGCACGCAAAAATGTGCGTATGGAAGTGAATCGCAGCGTTAAATTGCAACGTCAACTTGCAGGATAAAATTGCAGGAAAAAAAGGCGAATATCGTTTCGACTCAATACCGAGTCACGTATCTGGAAAACTATCCTGTTCCTCTCTCATCAGACTCGACCGAGATATTGCTACTGCTTCAGACCCTCCTACCCAAATTCCTTTCGTTCTCTTTCAGCCGACATTTGTGTCCACGACGATCCACAATTGCAACACGATCGTCGATCATCAACAGGTATTGTACGTGCAGTTACAATGGTCGTAGGTGTAATCGGTCGAATGAAATTGCAAAATAAGACGCTAGAATGAAATAAAAAGAGAGACAGACAGAGAAAACGACAAAAACAAGCAAAGCGCTGCGCGGATAGGAGGAAGAAAATGGACAGAGAATGCAGAGAAAGCAGCCTAGCATCGGCGGCACTCGACGACGCGCTCTGAATTTTAATGAATCTCTTTTGCTTTTATGCTCGTACCATCCATTCGATTCCTTCCTTCCTTCCTTCCTTTCTTCTTTCCTTCCTTCCTTCCTTCCTTCCGTCCTTTCTTCGCTCCCCACGGGACCATGGAATTCTTATGAAAACACGAGTCATTCTGCCGCTCCGTCGCCCGCTTAGCGCACATTTGCGCCTCGGTTACGATTCGCATCGGATAACGAGTTTTATTTGCGCCCGTCGTTATCCGCCGACTAACGGAACGACCGCGTAAAACGAGGAGGCGAATTACGAGGGACACGGATCGATCGAAACTCGTTTCGCTATCCGTCAACATTTTCCCTTCGTACTTACGGTTGCGGTTCATTTACATACGTCGTGAATCGCGTTGCTCTCATTTATTTATTCGAATCTTGCTTGCCTTTCGCCTGCACTATTCGTATTCATCGACGTTTGCTCGTCAATGCTTGCTCGTTTTCTTTCCACGGTGTGCGTTCGATAAGAAATTATTTCTTATCCGGAGCCGCAAAACGCGAGACGTTGAAAGTGTCGAGATCGAAGCAGAATCTTTTTAATTCTTCGGAGGAGGAGCGGAGGTTAGAGTTCAGTCGAATACCGGTAAAAATGGAACGGTTGGCGTTCACTATCGAATTTTCATTTTCTTTTACCACTTCTTGCCTGAGAGAATGCGAATTTTACGCGAGGCGAAGAAGTGTAATCGGGACGTCGATCTTCGAATCGCTATTCATTCGTACGCCGTAACTTCCTCTTCGCTAACTTTGTCAGTTATCGCCGTTGCGCACGTACAATACGCGCAAATACACGGGTATGAGCTTACGTCCATAAATGTGTCAGACGAAACGATATGTGTTTTCATCACACGCGATGAATGTGGTATCCTTGTCACACAAAATTTTCTGTTTTCTCCCGAAACATTTATTTGTATTTTTTGTTATTTATTTATTTTTGGTCTTGGTCGCCTTTCATCGAAGAAGAAACATTCTCTCATTTGCATGTCTATCCACGGGAAATACAATCGCGTCGATAGTCGCGCCAATGGAAAATCATGGTTTTCTTATTCGTAATTAATATAATATATCTGCGTTACAAAAATTTCCTATTTTTGTTTAAAACATTTATTTCAATTTTCTTTTTTTTTTGTTTATTTATTTTTACGTAAAAATACAACCGCATCGATAACTGCGCCAAGCAATGGAAAATGTTTTTCTCATTCGAAAAGAATATATCCGCGTCACAAAAATTTCCAATTTTCTCTCGAAACATTTGTTTTTATTTATTCATTTTTGGTTCGTTTGTCTATAACTAACAAAGAAACATTTGGACATATGTATCTACGTGAAAATAGAATCGCCTCGATAACTATCTCTAGCAACGTAACACGTTTCCCTCGTACGCGATAAACGTGGAATTTTCGTTGACATTAACACCAATTTTCACACAAAATGGCCGTGATAGTTTCCAGTTGTCTTCGAGGTACGAAGAAATACCACGAAGTCAGCAGCCTACGTACGAAACAATTTGCGACGCGACGTGCAAGTGCCTTTGAACGTCATGAAAATGTCGGCGCCTCGCTTTTTCATCTTCTTCCTCGTCTCCTACTTCTTTCCTCCCCTCTCCGGCACGATGGCACTTTCCTTCCCCGACCGAATTCCATCGTCACGACGAAAGAGGATCGTTGAACTACTCCGCATAGAATTGGCTATCGTCTGCAAGCGGATCGAAAATCAACCACGAGGTTGATACCGGATTCGAGGAAGAGATAAAAACGCACTTTTGCGGGAACGCGTAATATTTTGAAGGAGCCCCTTTTTTGCGTTTACGCTTGTCTCGAAACGACGATACACCGTTGCAACGTGAAAATGCCTCTTTCAAACGAAACAGAAAAAAGTGAATGAAAATATCGCTCGTATTTACAGTAGGGCAACATTGTTAACTCGATACGCTTGGTCCGCTTTCATCATTAATTGGGTTAACTCGGCCGAGCGTGGTTCGAATCCTTCTTCGACCGTTAACGAGCTACAAATTGCGCAACACCGCTCGATGGATGCACGACGTACACGAGTGAGCATAGACAAAGGGAGAAATCGAAGAATAATACCCAGAATATCGCTTAATCGACTGAATTTGTATCGTTTTCGTTATTTGAAACTCGGTACATCGATCTATAAATCACAATTATTAAGTTATTCGGAAAGTAATTTCATTTTTTTTCTCGGCAATTTTTCATACAGACAACGTAAAAACATAAATAAACAACGTCATTTTATGAAAAAAAAACAACTAAAAACAACGAAATGACTTTCCGAACAACCTAATGCGAATAATACGAAAAAATGTCCACAAGGATTTCGTTCGAATCTATCATAAACCGTAAAAATGGAGGAGATCTTGGCCAAAATGAAACAGACTAGAATCTCTTCCTTACTTGCTATTGCAGTTTCCATCGCAGATTATCCAGTGTATATAAAACTCTAACGTTACCTAGGTCTAAAGAATTGACTGGGCTCTTTCGAGGCAAACGAGAACTAAGTTGCCTAACTGTAAGCAAAAAGGAAATCGAAGAGTATACACCACAGGAGACCAAACCAATAAACGTCAACAACACGGAGACAAGAAGTTTAGTGGCCGGCTGGCATCGCGTACGTCGCAATTGTGGAGCCGCCACGTTGCAAATTGCATCGATAACCCTGACGTATCGCGTGACGCGAGCCCTGCCTCGCTACTTTCGTCCATGTCGTTTCCAAACCGTGTTCGATGACGTCACCGCGGACCTATGCACCTTTGATCGACGCTCTAGCTCGAAGGAAGACAGACTAGAATCCCTTCGTTCGTTAAGAAGGCGCGGATTTAACAGTAGAGACAGTAGTTGCAATTGCAGTTTCCATCGCGGACTATCGAGTGCATGTAAAATTCCATCGTTAGCTTGGGTCTAAGGTCTAAAAAATTAACTGGACTCTTTCGAGGCAAACGAGAACTAAGTTGCCTAACTGTAAGCAAAAAGGAAATCGGAGAATATACATCACAGGAGACCAAACCAATAAACGTCAACAACACGGAGACAAGAAGTTCAGCGGCCGGCTGGCATCGCGTACGACGCAATTGCGGAGCCGCCACGTTGCAAATTGCATCGATAACCCTAACGTATCGCGTGACAGGAGCCCTGCCTCGCTATTTTCGTTCACGTCGTTTCCAAACCGCGTTCGATGACGTCACCGCGGACTTATGCACCTTTGATCGACGCTTTTTGCCGATAAATCGGTTTGGAAAGGCATCCGGATTTCGGCGCGGCAAGAAACGACATAAATCCCTACGTAGAGTCACGCTCGCGGTATCTTTCGAATCCCAAGGCGGCGCTGGATGAATCGTTCTCAGCGGAAGTGCCAAGACGATCTTGGGAGGATGCGAAGCGACAGGATTCGGTACCGTGTTAGACATCGCCTGCTGGTGGCATCGTCTCGTTGTCGCAGGAAGCGCGCCATTTACGAACATTTACGATATATCTATTACACGTCCGGTGTATCTTTCTAAGCTGGCCGAAGTGTAGCGTGAACACAGATACAGCTGGGTCTAGCGCCGTCCTTCGCAGTCTCATGCATATTCAGGTCGGCTTTAAATCTTTGCCGTAGCACTTACACTGTTTTTTTCCAACAGTGTCTTCTCCGTTCTTCCGTCCTTTCTTCCTATTCCTCTTTCTCTCTCTTGTCTATTTCCTTGTCTCTCTCAAATTAGCTTCTATTTTGAGGTAAAACGAAGAATCATCGCGGTTGGTTACACGATTTTTTCGCGCTTCATAGTATTAGGTTGTAAGTAATTTCGTTTTTTCCCAACAGAGGATTTAATTAATTTATCGAATTCGACCGTTCATGATCATCTAAAACGCCATTTTCATAAAAAAAAAAAAAACGAAATTACTTTCCGACCAAAATGTTAACGATCGTCTTTCAAACACTTTTGTCGATTCATTTCTTTGTTGTAGCACTTATATTGTTTTTCCAACTCCGCCTCATCTGTTCTCCTCCTTCTTGTTCATGTTATCGTCTTCATTAAATTAGAAAATATTTTAAGAAGAATCCTCACTATCGATTACACGAGGTTTTCGCGTCTTGCGAGAGTACAGAATTTCACCGATCGTTTTTCCAATCACTTTTATAAATTTAAATCTTCGTCGAAGCGCTTGCACTGCTTCTCCAACCGTGTGCTCTCAATTTCATCCTCTTTCACTTCTTCTTCATCATTTCGTCTCTCTCAAACTCGAAGGTATTTTGAGGTAACAGGAGAAATCCTCGCAATTGGATACGCGAATTGTTCTCACCTTACGAACGATCGCTCGTTATATCCCCATTTAATTTCGCGGTATGTCGATTGATCCCGCATTAAGCACTCGCGATAAACCAAACGCAGCTCGACTTTAGCGGCGTTCACGAATTTGTAGAATCGTCATTACATCCCGCCCCGTTATTCGCGGCGAAACGAGCTCAAATAATTGGGTTTCAGCGCGTCCCTGCCGAGTAAAATGTTGCGCTGAAGTGCAGAATTGAAAAGTATCCATCGATACTTTTCCAATCATTATTATCGATTTATTTCCAAACTCGAACGACCATTTGATTGCCTAATTTACTTTTTACGTACAATTTTTATTCTTCTCCAGGTCGCAGAACGATTTGACCCGATCGATGAGCGTTCTCGTTTGCGTATCTGCTTTCACGAAGACATCGAGGAAGGAACTCTTATCGTCGAACACTTCGATTACAATTGTAATTTTTAATTCATCCACGAATTTATCCACGTTCGTTCGGAACTGAATGATCGAAGGACGACTTCTGCCCCTTTGGAATTTGAATAAGTTCTGAAACTTCTTGGGAAAATTTACGAGAGTGGTCGAGTAAGAACAAATCGTATATCGGTGTAACGTTTCTAAATACGTCGTGCTTGTATTTCGCGATACCAAGATATTCTCTTCGCAGTTTCGCTTTCTCAGCAGTCAGCATTATTATACTCGTCATTTTTAATACATAGTTTACTACCTCGGTTCCCGACACTCGCTTACTTATTATTCCAGCTGATGGTGCAAACTTTCGTACGTCCTTCCGTTCGTTCAAAAAGGGACTTCCCCCTCCCACGCGTCACTCTTCCTCTCAGCCGGTTATTTTACACGAGTACGTTGACGTAGCGTTGCTTCAAATTTATGCTCCAATCTACGTCCGTGTAAAAAAGAAGTTCTCCCTCTTGCTCGTACTTACTTCGTATTTCGCAGAATCGTCGCGAATGCGTTGTGTCAAAGTCTACGTGTTGGCACACGTGCATTACACACAACACGTACATGTACGACTACGTTGTGCTGCTTCAAATTTATTCTCCGATCGGAAAGTCATTTCGTTTTTTTGTTTTTTTCTTATGTTGGTTTTATGAGAAATATTATTCATAAATAGATTCATAAACGTTCGTCTCGCAGACCGCGCAAAATGCGTAAACACTGTGGATCTCGGAATAAAATGTGTGCCTTCCGCGATCGTATTGGGTTGTCCGGAAAGTTCGTGCCGATTTCGAAGGAAAATTGAAACGCAGCTCGTTTAAATTTGGTATGCGTCTATTAAATTAAATAGTTATACAATATATACAATTATTAATCTTATATATAATAAAATATAAATAATAAAATAAGAAATAAATTTAACAAAACACCGAAAATCGGCACGAACTTTCCGAACAACCCAATAGAAAGCGTCGAATGACAAGGTTTTGTTGTACCCAACGTAAAAAATTCATGTGCATGGATCATCACGATTTATTATGCGTCGATTGCTCAGAATTAATTAGTTAATATTGTGTTCATTTTCAGTTCAGAAAATTAATGATTTATAAACATCTTTTCAGGTTTAAAGTGTGCTTCATTGCTGCTTGTTCTCTATCAGATAGTTCGGAAAGTAATTTCGTTTTCTCGCAGTTGTATTTTTTCACAGCCAACTTCACACTTGTGAAGTTTCGTAAAAAGAAAAACGAAATTACTTTCCGATATATGTCTAATATAAAACAAAAATCATCGACATAATATGTTCGTTTGACAAAAGACGATTGTTGCGAATTTCAGCGTATCTCCCGTACGCGTTTACGAATCTAGGCTTAAAAAAGAATTCCCCATTCTCTCTTTATTTTCCTTTCCGGTACTTACTTCATATTCCGAAGGATCGTCGTACCAAAATACAACTCAAACACTATCAAGATGTACGTGTTGACACGCGTGCACGTTCATGCACCTAACATCGTCTTCGTTAGCATAGCCGTGGAGAGGAGCAAGCGAAGACGCATCCTTGCGTAAGATCAAAGCAGTTACGACACTTAGATGCCCAAAATTAGTTCGTTGTTACGCTCAGAATCGCCTTGACACAGTTTCCACGGATTTAAATCGTTTGGCATCCAACTAGAAATTGCGTGACGCGTAATTGTCATTCGAGACCTTCGCGAATCTTCGTAGCTCACAAATCTTCCCGAAGACCTTCCGCCCTAGCTTCGACATCGACCTAAATTCGGGCTACGTTGATAGCAACTGGAAGAATCCCCTAAATCCCATAAAATCATCAAAAAATATCCCATCGAGTTCCGTTAGGGTTGCTTCCATTTACTAACTCGTACGTTAAGACAATTTCCTTGGGTATTTACTTTCTCTTCTTTTCGTCACAGACCTTATGGAAAAAGGAAAGAAGAAAATGTCTTCGGTAGTTGGAATACGAATCGTTCCTCGATCGAAAGAGAACTTCCGTACGTGCGGGTGGACGCGGACACGTAGACGCCATACGTAAAACCATACGTACATGGAATTCCATCGGATCTCGAATCCACGTCGTGTCGCGTCGCGTAGTACGTAATAACTCGGAACGCTCGACCATCGTCGCTGGATCGAGCCAGAAAGAAGAAGTAGAAGAAGTAGAAGAATAATAAGAAGAAAGAGAATGAGGAAGAAGATGTGGAAGGATGGGAAGTCTCGAATCCACGTCGTGTCGCGTCGCGTAGTACGTAATAACTCGGTACGCTCGACCATCGTCGTTGGATCAAGCGAAAAAGAAGAAGAAGAAGAAGAAGAAAAAAAAAGAGGAGGTAGATGTGGAAGGATGGGAAGTCTTGAATCCACGTCGCGTCGCGTCGCGTACTTCATAATAATTCCGAATGTTGGATCATCTTTTTTGGGTCACAGAAAGAGGAAAATAAAGAGGAAAAACGAAGAAAAAGAAGAAAGAGGATGTAAGTGAAGGGAAAGTCTCGAATTCGCATCCTGTCGCGTCGCGTAGTTCATAATAATTCGGAACATTCGACCATCCTTGGATCGATCGATCGAGAAAGAAGAAGATAAGGAAAAGGAAAAAGATGGCGATGTTGATGTCGAGGAAGAAACAGAAGAAGGGTGTGAAAGGAGACGAAGTCTCGAATTCATGTAGTGTCACGTAGTTCATAATAATTCGAAACGATCGACCATCGTCCTTGGATCAAACAAGAAAGAAGAAAAAGAAAAAGAAGAAGAAAATAACGATAATGAAGAAGAAGAAGAAGAACGTGAAAGAAGATAAAGTCTCGAATTCGCGTCGTGTCACATCGCGTAGTTTATAATAATTCAAAACGTTCGACCATCGTTCCTGGATCAAGCAAAAAAGAAGAAAAAGAAGGTGCTGATGAAGAAGAAGAAAAAAAAGAAGAAGAACGTGAAAGGAGGACAAGTCTCGAATCATCGTCGGGTCGCGTACTACGTAATAACTCGAAACGTTCGACCATCATCGTTGGATCGTACGACAAAGAAGAAGAAGAAGAAGAAGAAGAAGAAGAA
>JAITYT010001167.1:416182-434887 GCA_025433975.1 Liostenogaster flavolineata
TGTGTGATGTACGATGACACGAAGTAAATTATTTTTACCGTTAATATTTACTAATAACTTGTTTTATAACTGTAAACAATATAAAAGATATTAAAAATTAATTTTAAATAAATTTTTTTACACGTTAGTTGTTCTTTCGCAATGCGGTCATTTTGACTGCTTTGGGCAATATAGGTATATACTATGTTTCAGTCTCTTTAGTATTAATTACGCTTCATTGCGTAACCGTCTCCGTACGACGCGATTGAAATCCTCGCGACGATCCTGTCGATCTACTTGATCACGATTTATTAGATCGGTGCGTATGAAATGTCGGATTTTTGAGCGAATATGTAAAACCGCATATCTCTTTTCAAAAGCTGTTTATTTAATCAAAATATGCATTTTAACGCATTGACGCTTGTCTTAAAGAAATTCTGATCTTTGGAACCGATGAACTCTGATATGGAATTTTTCAGACTGACTTCGTTTTCATATTGTTTAGTCCGTAAAAACTGTTTTGAATGTTTACAAAAATGAAATAGTTGGCGAAAGATCCGGTGAATAAACTGTTTGTATAGTCAACTTATTCTCTTGTAGATACAGTTGGATTCATTTCCATCAATGCATTCGGAGCATCATTTTTCGCAGACCTTTCGGTTCATTTCTAGGGAAAAATCAGCGGATCGAAATTTTCAAACCAACGCTGCACTTTTTTCGAAACAAATAAGAAAATGGAACACTTTTGAGAAAATCTTTTTCGTTGAAACGTGACTCTGGAGATGGACAGTACGACTATAAACGAGGTTACGCGAGAAACAAAAGCGTAACGAAAAAAAAGGGACAAACGTTCGCGTGTAAAAAAAATCCGACATTTCATATGCACCCACCTGATATCTCCTTTTTATTATTTCAGTGGCGAATATTCGAATACAAACGAATACGAACGCGATTATCCGATTTTAAAATTAATTCGCTGGCGCACTCGTATATTCCGTGCCGAAATAAACGATTTCTTTTTGTTCGATATTGTAGTCGCTCATTGGTGATGTCTATCCGAATTAATTATTCATTTGTTGGCGATAATTTAGTGGGAGGTCGACCGCGTCAGTCGGACACCGGATTATAATTCATCGTAAATATAATAAAACGTAATACGATCATCGACGAGGCGACGATCGCCAGCACTTCGATAAAAACGGAATATTCGAGCTCCCGTCCACTTTCCTGCAAAATTTCTCAGTTCCGCAATGCAGAAACGCCCCGGATATTTCGCCGGACCCACGAGTAATTATCCCAACGAATTTTGTCGTTTTCGAAAATATCCAGTCGCGCCGGCCAAAAATCGACCTACGATATATATGTAAGACAATTTTTCATTCAGGATGATAAAGCAAAGAAAATGGTCTTTCTCTGCGAACAAAAGCGGAGAATTTTGCTTTATTCGTCGACGATTATTTACACTTCTATTATTTACTATATTAAATTGATTTTACTATATTATCTATACTTTTACCCGTGAACGAAAGAAACGACAATTAACGTTCACTCTTATCTATATCTATAATTTTATATAATTTACAATCTCTCTTCTTGTTCTCGCTCTATCTTCTAATTATGAATTTTTCCGTTTAACCGTGTCTTTCCTTGATTCTCTTCCTTTCTCCCTCAGTCCCCCTACCGGTCGTTACGATAAGCGGCGCGCGAATTACGAGAAGCGCGGCAGATTCGAATTTAAAGAAAGTCTACTTTCTTTATATCATATATATACCTATATATATATATACGACGCGCAATCGACGATCCATAAATTGTTTGATCGCAACCTTAATTTCCAACCTCGAAATTTTCGAAACTTTCTCTCGCTTTGCGCGCGAGTTATCGCCGCTCGTCTTGGAACTAGGAGTCCGTGCGCGTTACATCGACGACGGACGGACAAACGGACGAAAAGAAAGAGAAAGAGAGAGACAGATGGAAAAAGGGAGAGATTACTAACGAGTGAACGTTGAAAAAAAAGGCATTGTAGAAGTAAACGTCCTCATAATGCACATCATTACGTCGGAATACTGGCGGAGGTTCGGTAGCAAATATGTCAAGTCGGTAGGTCGCTGGGTTTTTAAGGGAAAAGTAGGAGGATGCGCTGACGAGCTGACTGCGTTCGTTTCCACCGCCCTCGTCTCGCACGGTAAAGCGTTCGTGTCGAGTGACGGGGGGTCGCGGGGGGTGAGAAAGAGGGGAAGGGGTAGTGGCAGTGGCTCGAACGCGAGTAAGGGAGCCAGGGAGAACGATAAAAAGGGCGGAAAGAGAGAAGAGAACGGAGACGGCGGCACAAAGTCGACGTACGTATCACCACCGACTTTCTTCGGTTGCCTTTCTATACGGACGTTTTATTATTCGTCCAACGACCTTCTCGTATTTCCGCCGGGTGAACCCGGATATTCGCGCGTCGAGTTTACATCCTCGATGAAACGATCGGGCAAATAAGGGCTTCTAACGAGTAACGGGGTAAGAAGGGCGCGTAGGATCGAACGAGACGTTCTCGATCGAAATGGTAGCCGATAAGGAATATTTTGCGAATTAAAAGGAATTCTTTGAATGGAGGAATTTTTTTTGAAATATCGAAAATTCGACGGATTAAAAAGGAATTTTTAAGAACGAAGAAGACTTGGAATCTTTATTTTAACGCATTGCATCGAAGAAGGAAATTAAAGGATATTAAAGGAAATTTGATAAATTTAAGAGAGTTGTACGAAAGGAACGAAAAGGAATTTTTTAAGACAAGGAATATTTGTCGAATCAAAGGGAATTCTTCTGAAATATAGAAAAATCAAGGAATTAAGAAGAAATGTTTTTAAACGAAGCAGATTTAAAAGCTTTTTGAAATTTGATAAATTTACTCCAATTGTACGAATTAAGCAGAATTGTTCGAACGAAAGGAGCGAAAAGGAATTTTCAAAACGAGGAGCATTAATGGAATGAAGGAAAATGTGTCTGAAAAATGGAAAACTCGACGAATTAAATAGAAATTTTTAAAATCTCGAAGAAGATTTAAAATCATTACTTTAACGATTGTCTTGAAGAAAGAAACGAAAGGAAATTTGATAATTTAAAGAAAATTGTACGAATTCAGTGAAATCGTTGGAATGAATGGAGCGAAAAGTAATTTTTTAAATGAAATAAAATACAACGAACGAAGAGAATCGTGCGAGCTAGAAAAAATGAAACACGCTTCCGTTCGAATTCGACGAATTTATCCGGACGTTTGGGTATCTTGGTCGAACGAATTCACAGTCGAAGTAAACCCTTTCGGTGGTACGAGCCGACATACGTGTCCGGTGAAATCATCCAGCGTGAACTCGTACACGTAGTTTGGTAAATCTGTCGCGCGTGCTGAGCGTACGCAAATTCGCACCTCGATGAATAATACGGAGATCGCACCGAGCCGGTCCTAACAATCTCCAAAGCGGTCTCCTCGGATCTTCGTTTATTACGCTTTATTCCTTGCAGTCGTCGAGCTGTTTTACGCCTCCATCCGTTGTCCAACGATGAAAAATGAAATTTATCGTGCGACACGAGCGTTTACTTCGCATCGCATCCGTCTTTGGACTCGATCGGGTTTTTCCGCTTCGACTAAGAAGACGGGCCGAATAATTCATCGAGATCCATTATTTACGAAGCCAAGGAGAAACACGTCTCCGCTCTCGAGGCGTCCGACTGTTGCCTGTCGACCGTGCGTGACAAAACGTAGAGAAAGCACTTCGAAGAAGGAACTTTCGAGGTCCATCGGTCGTCACTCGCTATCACACCGCTTTTTCACGAATCGTGTGGCTCGTCGAGTCCCTTTGAGGCTCCCGTATCAACCGTAGAAATGGTTAAGGAAACAAAGTCGTACTTTCTTTGAGATTCGAATCGGTTCGAGTAATCGGCTGAGCTCTCACGACGGTGGGTTGCCTTGGTAGAGTTCATTTTTCTGACCACGATGCGAGATAGCGTCTAGCTAAGCGTTAGGAGGTGACGCGACGATAACGCTGGCAGTGAGTTAATAATTTAGTAAGCGGAAGATTATCAACGAGAAAAAGGTGTTGGACCTTCGTCGTCTTCCTTTCTATTTAGACTTTTGAAAAATAAAGTTCGTTACTTAATTGGCCTCACATTTTACTCGGACAAAATCAGTGCAAGTAAGTTATACGTTTTTGAATTATCACGGCAAGTAATACAACAAATCAAGAATCCGAAAGTTAACCACGAGAAGAAGGTATCGGACGTTTATCAGCTTCGCTTGAGTTTGGACTGTTGAAAAGTAAATTTCGTTACTTATTAGATCTCTTACTTATTCTGAGAAAATCAGGGCAAGTAAGTTGTACGTTTTCGAATTAATATGGCGAATAATACAACAAATAAAAAAAAATATAACCACGAGAAGAAGGTATCGGACGTTCATCAGCTCCGCTTGAGTTTGGACTGTTGAAAAGTAAATCTCGTTACTTAATTGACCTCGCGTTTATCCTGAGAAAATCAGTACGAGCAAATTATACGTTTTCGAATCGGTAAAATCCATAATGCACGTATACTTCTGGTATTCTGAAGAGGATCGCACGTAATTGGATTGTCCAAATTGACTTTAATGGACTTCGTTGTTCGACTCCGTAATTCCATGGAAACAAGGAGTCTCGCTGGTGACGTAACGCATGACTCGAATGCCAAATATCGCCTGGATCGGGAGATTTATCGATTCTTGCACGAAACGTGCCGTATTTAACAGCATGACGTCGATACGCTCCCGCGTAAAATCAGTGACAAGCGGGGTCATTAGTCAATATGTAACGCTCACGTACAACGGCGGTCGCTTGTAATCATCGGGAAAATCGAGCTGCGATATCGCCATTATCGCCTCGATAATTAAATCGACGCGTAACGTGACGTCGAACGGATACTTTGCTCCTCGATACCGGCCCGTGACAGCGAACAGTTACGAATGGCGATTCCACGGTCGATCGTTAAGACCATCATCGTCGCGTGCGCCCGTACGAAATGTTCGTGCTGTAAGACGGGCCAGTTTTCATTAAGTTTATCAATCGTTCGTTTAGAAAACGAGAGCGATTAGGTGCTATTAGACTCTGCAATGTCCAGATTCTTGGATAATGTTCGAAGTTGACGCGACATTTAAGAAGCTGGTCGCGTGTTTAAAAATAAATGAATTTATTTTTCTTAAGGAAGAATTCGAATATTGGAAATGTCACTTTTCTTGGACCAAATCGAACGACTTCTCGAAATTTACGCGATTTTGAGACCGTCGAATCGTTGTCTATGTCGCGATTAAACTCGATGGAGCACGTCTCGATTCGAAACGTGACGAATGGACGCGTACCTACGATCTCCTACAAAACAAATATAAACGTGCCACGTCATTTTCGAAACCGCATCGTGATACAGTGGACGAGCGAATACTGGTATAATCACGCGAGAACGCAAACCGAGTCCGTCCCTCTCCGCGTGATAATTGGCAGGCAAAGCGCGCCGTTGGTTATTCACACGTCGGTGATCGCGTTTGCTCGTTTCGCGATACTCCATTTTTACGCGAACGTTAAATTTGAGGGACGTCCTACGATGTAGCAGCGCGTTGATCGCGCCGCTGGGGACGCGCCGATGAACCTCGTTCTTCGTCCATTGCAACTTGGATCCCCAGTTGGGATCGTACGAATAGATGAATGGACCGGCAGAAACCGATAGATCGATCAACTCGCTGTTAATTGCGACGATAAGAACGTCATAAGGACAGCTTCGTTCAATTGGCGGATGGAGTGAAACCAATACATCCGTTGAAGGAGGTTTGGTATCGTACGAGGGATTTCGTGGTTCATCTATCGTATTAGCAACGAGAATTTGCTAAAGACTGAACCGTCAATGACGTGTTATAGGCTGGAATTGCTAATTTGACGTTACAAGACTTTTTTGTCAGATTTAAAAACTCGCTGAAAGGAGAGACAGATATTTATTTTGATGATGTTATGAAGTCAAACCAATTCATCCGTTGAAGGAAGTTTGGCCTCGTGTGAGGGATTTCGTGGTTCATCCATGGTATTAGCAACGAGAATTTGCTAAAGATTGAACCGTCTAGGACGTGGTATAGGCTGGAATTGCAGTTTGACGATTCAAGACTTTTCTCTTAAATTTGGAAACTCGCTGAAAGGAGAAACAGAGACATTCGTTTTGTTGGTGAATGAAGTAATATCAATACATCCGATGAAGGAGGTTTGACCTCTTCCGAGGGATCTCATTGTTCATCGATGTTATTATCAACGAGAATTTGCTAAAGGTTTAACCGTCTATGATATGTTTTAGGCTGGAATTGCTACTTTAGTGACATTAGATTTTTTGATCAAATTTGGAAAGTCGCCGAAGGGAGAAACAATCATTCGTTCTATCAGTGGATAAAATGAAACGGACTCTTGTATCAATCGCGTTCGAGCGACGAGGTCATCGGAATTCGACACGGCGTGAGGAATTTCGCGATCGAACGATATCGTTACTAACGAGGACTCTACAAAAGCTGAAAGAGTGCTAGTTTGAACGATCGTCCGGAAAAACCAGTCGGTTTAGAATTTATCGAATTTTATATCTGATAGCGCGGAGAGATATTGCGAATTGCGTGTAGTTTTGAATTTTGAAAATGGCAGTTATTTGGCGGTATCACTTCGCGTAGATACGTGTGGATTTCGGTAGATAAAATTCCATTTTTCGCAGTCCAAACGGACGCCTTGCGTTTCGACACTGTTTCGACTCAGCCTGATATACCGTGAAGTTTCCATCGCACTTAACTTATCGAAAGAAGTACAAATACGCGCTAGAGTCGTAAACTTGTTAGGAGACTTTAATGGAGTTCCAGCAGAATTTGCAATAGATCGATTTAACGTCGATACAAAGAAGAATCTTATTACGTGTAACAAGACTTCGTTAAGTCACGATTAAATCATCCGAGACTCATTAAATCGCCTCTATGCGATTCCTTCCATAACCCTTTGAGAGGAAACTCCTTTTACCACCAACATCGAGCGTGCATACTCATACTGGATAGTCGGAAAAGTATCGAGCCCTATTCTTGCTAAATTTGGTCTTAAATGGCTCGTCTAGAATGAGAACGGGTGAAGTGATTCGGGAGAGCCTCAAAACATGAGTTTTCTCTTGGAAGGACTAAACAAGACGTTATGCGTGACGTTGAGAATCTAAACGTAATCCTGATGTTAAAAACCATAAGAAACGTATCGAGAACTAGTGAAGTGGCCTCAAAATATTAAGGTCGACCCTCAAAAGGCGTCAAGAACCCGACCGTAAATCCGAAGGCAACGTCGAAACTACGGTTAGGCGGATCAAGCGGAAAACGAGACTTTTTACCTCGGTAACATCCCTCAAACCATCCATCCAGTTATGCGGCACACATCTACCGCGTACCAACGCGTATGACGAAACGTAGCGAGGTAGAGCCATTCTACGTTAGCGCCATATCGTCAAGGCTGAAAAACGTCGAAGATAAGAAGGCTGAAAGGATCGATGAGAAGCATCTTTTCACCGCGCAACCTGGACGTATCTTGCATCCACGATTTTGACCTTTCCAAGAATCACCATTCCATTTTTTCCCCTCGTCGATCATTTCGGGTCAATCTACCGCGGTTGAACCGTGCTCCTTTCTCAATATTCTTCGAGATATCGCTATCTTTCGTCTGCGCGCTAACTCGGCTTATTATCCAGACAATTTTTCAATCGGAATCGTTCGAAATTTCACGATTCCTTTATTGAGCACGCACTTGCGGATAATTCGTATGCAAGGAGCGTCTTTCAAGGAATAAATTTCTCGTTACGGAGTTGCCGTCTTAAAAGGAGCGAACTAATCCCCGGAGTGCGGTCCGAGAAGTGAGAAGTCAACGAGAAGCGTAAAGTTTCTTTTCGGAAAAAGAAGTCGTTGGCGCGAGAAAAGACAGAAAGCGCTGAACAAGAGAATAGCTCGTTCGATCATTGAACGATTCGCTCCACCTTCGCACGTTTTAAAAACTGTCCTGTCCCTTTGTCAGTGCTCATCGGTGTCTGATCAGCGCGAGGCGAATTCTTCGAATTCTGGCCAAGAAGCGTGACGCAACGATTAATTTCCATCGCGAGAAACGTACTTCAAGCTCGACCAAGAAGAGCTTCCCGATGTGACTGCAAAGAACGGAGAAACTTTCGATGCACCGTCGAGCAAAATCAATCGCGCCTCGTACGTATGTACCGCGCGATATTTCATTTATTTCCCCATCTCTCTCGCCTCCTTCGTTTTACCGTTCTTTTTTTTTCCATCGAGCAACGATACGAAGAACAGCGCTAGCAGAAGCAAAGACGACGACCAAGTCGAGAAAGCAGCGCACGCAGAACGATTCTTCCTTTCGTGAAATATCCGCGATTCAATTACGGATAACGCTTTGTCGCGCTCTGAGAATAGTCGCGCGGGGGACCGGTTCGTCAGGACGACGAGGACGAGGCGGGTAAGGAAGAGATTGATAAGATTAAAAACGAGGAGAATTAGACATTGCATACCTAAAGGTAGGCAATAAAGGTCACTTTTTAAGAAGGGCAGGGAGAGATACTGATTATAGAATATTAATGTTGGGTTGTCCGGGATTTTCGTTTTTTTTTAATTTACTTATTATTTTATTATGTATATTATATTTTATTATACGTATAAAATAAGAACAAAAAAAAGTATGAGAAGAGAGAAAGCTAGGAAGCAGCGTGTAACAGTCGTGTAACATTAATGTAACAGCTCATGGACTTGGATGTTCAGGTTTATCCTCGACCAAACAAAGCATCACAGACGAAAAGATTCTTTATGGAGACAGTTGGAGTGTCGATAAACGCGAGGCTCGGCAGCGACGAGCCAAGAACGTGCAAGGAAAGACCCAAGGGAACGTCTTACTTCAGACGGCTCTCCATACGAGCGGACAATTTTCGAGAGATCAACGGTGAGTCCTGGAAAGACGTGCAACACCGCGGCGTCGTTCGACGAACAATCGCTTGTCTATGAACCGATTTAACCTAAGTGTCTTTCCATCTCGTTGTCTACCTAGCTTCTCCAGTCCGAGGCGATGAGAGACCTGCTATTAAAAAAATATTTCTTTCGGTTCTGTAGAATGTTCTCAATATATTTATGTAATTTTTGTTTTCAATTGGTGCAATATAATCTCGAAAAGAATTTTGGTCTGTGGTGGATTTTTTCACCGAGAGACACCGAGACGATGCAACTTCCATTTAAATCGTTGTAATTACGTATGTCGTCGACAACGATAAATATTTGTTGTCATTTAGAAGCGGAAACGTTAACCGTGAAAACTTAGTTATCAGGTGCCATTTTTTGTTCATGTAAGTAACAAAAATAAAAGGAAAGGAGATAAGTTTCCGTAGGAGTTTTTGTAATTGATTTTCTTTCAAAATACGTTGTCTATAAAAGTTAAATCGATAGTCGACGATTTTCAGAATAGCATCGTGGACGTAATGAATACGTAATGTCTCGGAAGAATAGACGCAAAGGTGTCTTGACCTTTTATGATCGGCTTAAAGTTGAAATTGCCGACTAAACTTCGATGTATCGACGGTTTCCATTTGATTGGAAGTAGTCGTTAGCGTAAGGTAATCTCTATTAAACGGAGGAAATTCTTGAACGCTTTTAATAGCTTCTGCGATAAGGACGATCGTAGCTGTTATCTCATTCCGTATAACAAACTCTTGCAGAAAATTCGTGTACACTTGGAAACTCGAAAGTATAGAAAAAAATTGATGGTACAAAAAGTCCAAAGCGCTATCTAATAATTTAATTATCTAACTGTCTAATTATTTTCACCGTGAAACGAAACGACGACTATCGGTGTTCACGTTGCAATTTTCATTTTTTCAAAGAAATCCAAGTATGGAGCTTTCGATGCATACAAGTTCGTACAAAGCTGTTGTATCGACTAATTGCCAAAATCGGACGTTCCTTTCACGGAGAATCCTCCCCGCCTTTCCCTAATAATTAAAACTTTATAAGAGAGCTTCGAACGGATCCAAAATGTTGCCATTATCGGCTTCGATGTAGCTCGTAAGAAGTCGGATACAGGAGCCAGGATGAAACTTTGAATAAATCTATTGGAAAGGACGCGAGTCCACGCGACACCGCGTCATTCCTCGATTTTATGACGATTTTATAACTACGCTCGTTCCGGCCGAGTCCTTTTATCGTCACATCGGGAATAGCTCGACCATTAACGTTCTCTTACGCGGAACATTCGCAATTAAACGACGAAACGTAACAATGGCGAACGCAACGCGTATGCATGAGCTATTAGCTATTAAATAGCCCGTCGTCCGCTATTTGCTTCTTAAACCAAGCGAGTCCTCGTTTCTACGAGAAGCTGAACCAGCAGATTCCTTCCCATATGTTGATGAATGGAAGAAGTCCAATTCGACTCGCGGACAAGACGTGGCCTTTTTGCGAGAGGTAACGAACTATTCGAAGCTATCGAGTCGAATCGGAGATAAATTCAGTTTCCAGACGAAAATCCCGATGCTTTTATCTCTTTACTCGTCAGGCTCCAGCCTTCATTACGGATTAAAAAGATGAGAATTCTAAAGGTGAAACCACGAGTTATAGATTCAAAGACTTCTGCCGCCATTTTGTAAACCCATTTACGCGCCATCTTCTAAACGTTCTCACCGATACGACGTAGTTTGAACACTTTGGAATAGAGCAATCGATCATTCCGAATTTCAAAGTCCTTCGACATTTCCCAGCTGGAGCGGCTGAATGTTCAAGAAGCGAACTTTATCGAAGAAAGCTGTCACGCGCTTCGTCAAACGCTAGAGCAACTTCCAGCTAGGCGATTCATGCGATTAAAAGGCGAAATAAGGGGGAAAACGAAGACGCGATAAACTCCTGCGAAAGGGAGTTTCCTAGGTTAGGGTGGGTTAAATCAGGCATTAATCCGCGGCGTGGCGCGATCGTAAAAGTCGTTCGACGTTAATCGTACAGGCGGACGATGAGGTTACTCGTTCATTTAAATGCGAGTAGATTACACCCTTGCGCCCTGAAGTTGGCGGCGCGCGATCTCTCGAAAGGTTAGCGGCGCGCCAGGCGAGGTGGGGCGTGGCGGCGACGTCACGTGACAGCAGACGCACGCGAAATAGCAAAAGGTCGACGAGATCGTGATCCGGTGACAAATCACTCGCCACGGAGGACTTTTTTGTAGGCGCGCAATTTTTACCTAACCTAACCCTTCCCACGTGCAAAGTTTATTGCTCGGCATTGTCTGCCGTTCCAGAGTGCGCCGCTCGTATAAATGTCTTCCCGCATTCCGGACGGTAGTTCGCTCCGCCATTAATATTATCGGTCTCGTTTTTCCTGCCACTTTTGCGTGGAAGTCACGAAGTAACGACCCGTACGACCCATTTAGAGGAGGAGGTGGAGAAGGACTCGCCGAAAGCTTTCAAATGCCGCCTTCGGTCGACTCCGATGCGAGGAACTAACACATCGGCTGATAAGTTTCCGGTCTGACGGGCGGACGGCGCCACAAATACAAAATTATTATTTTTCTCAGAAAGTACTAACCTTCGATAGATAGCTGTAAAAATTTCATGACGATCTGACGTTTGGTTCGTCATGTTACAGTGGTTATGTTACAGTGGTTTTGGCGAAAGAAAAGAATTTCGGGTGTTGATAAAACATTGCTTTTTGATGGGGGAAAAAATCACCGTCGAAGCGAAAGCTTGGCTTGATTAGTGTTATCCGGACTCTGCACCAGGAAAGTCCGGAACCATTATCGACTGGTTTGCTGAATTTAAACGTGGTCGTACGAACATCACTGATTTGCCGCGCTCTGATCGTTAAAAATAGGTGGTTACATCAGACAGCATCGAAAAAGTCCACAAAATTGATTTGGCAAATTGTAAAGCGAGGATGCGAGAGATGGCTGACACTCTAAAAATATCAAAGGAACGCGTAGGCTTTATTTTGCGTTACCGAGTATTATTTTTATACCGGGAACTTATCAGCCGATGTGGTATGAGCAACCGTAGCTCGTCCGACTTGTTGGTCTCTTTTCCCTCCTTCGAGCTGGATCGAAACTAAACGAATCGATCGACCGTGCGCCTGTAGCTTCTTCCAAAGTATCAAATTTCAGTCCTATCAAAGATTCTTTAGGGTTTACCTTACATGTTTCAGACTATTTAAACCTTGTCTGAGAATTACATTTGTATTATTCAGGCACTTTGGAGTTTGTTAGGGATTTACCCTAGTGTTCAAGCGCTGATCAGGCCGAACACGATTTTACGCGATTTCGAAGGCGAAAGATTAACAATACGATAGGATTCGGTCTACATCGAGGTCGGATGTAAATTTTGAGGTTCTAACGCGGCGTATCTTTTATTAATGATTCTTTCGGACTGGCAAACCTTGGAGATTCGCCTGATGCATATTTAATTGGCGGAACCGTCTAAAATGTAGCCGTATGATGGTTTCTAGTGTATACCGTTACGTCGATCGACAGGAAGGATGCTGCTTCTGTACATTGCGTTAAATATTCAATCGCGATAAAATATGAAGTATGTTTAAATTAATATCGCAAAATCTCGTCAAGCCAAAAACTATTTCGCTCGATATCAATTTCAGGGAAAAACCTACATTGTACGTAACAACAATTTCTAAATTCTAAAGTCCTCGGTCTGGTCGTTTTAACCTTACAAAATTTATCGGTCAAGAAACAGTTAACTAAAAAAAGAGGAAAAATCGTGAAACGAAACGTGCGAGGACCGAGTAATTAAACATGGCCGCTACGTATTGTATAATACTTGGTAACGAACGATTCGCGCAAACATTCCAAGCGGGAGCGTTAAAGGGTAATCGATCGTTAATTAAATCGGAGGACATCGAGTTACGTTCTTTTTGTTTAAATAAGGCGGAACATGGCACTCCACGCAAGAAGATAAATATTATTTTAATGGGCTTGTCCAGTGTACGTGTGCGCGTTCGGCAGTGAGACGAAGTACGCGTTAAGTGGAAATACGCTCTATATTTAGCGTCCAATTTCCGTAATAACGTTATCGTTCCTGGATCATAAGTAGCTACATTATAACTAATAATGAATATCACGTTGAAAATCATTTACAACGATGTTACCGAGTTTGAAATTTCAAAGTGCGCCATTACCGATACAACGTCGTTAATTCCAATTGAAATGCGAGGTTAGACTGCAACTTCGGAACTCACGGAGATACAAGAAACTTTTCCCTTTCTGACACCGACTTCATCGTCGAGCGTTCGTTCACGCTTCGCATCCAAATGTTCTCCATCCATACGAACGCTCCTTCTCGACGTATTTCCGTCTCCGCGATATTACACATAGTCTTAATTCGCATAGCTTTATCATCATCACGACGACACTCGCGGCGCGGTAAATTGCAATTTTCCCAACGTAAAGCATCCATCATCCTCGTGATATCTCGGTACTCGTAAACCTCGGTGAGTGTCGCGCATCCTGCATCAAACACGGCAAAATTATCGCATCCATTTACGGCGCCCGATATAATTCGCATATCGACGTCGTTTCGCGCATTCCGCGAACACGTAAAACGATAAGTCGCCAACGACGTACGCAGCGTCGATTTGCATGGGATGCATTATCGTGAAAAATGAGAGGCGAATTACAGGATACAGTTTCCCATTGGTCCTGTCCTTTTATTGGCACACCTAAAGGAAGAATGGCGCTGCATTACTCCAGACTCGCATCGACGTAGCGCCCGCATTTTACGTCGCGTCGAAAAATCTTGATACTTTGTCACGAGGACGATGGGATATCCGACATTTTTCATATTCGCGCGAGATACTTTCCAGCGTACAGCGCGCGCGTCCAGGTTCGTCCGTTATCGATTAACGCGTTGACCACCCCTCGACGGATTCACGTGTACGTCCTTGGGGCGTCACGAAAGAATTTTTATTGTTCCAAACGTGAAATGACGAAACAATAATTTTATCCGACCGTTCAAGTGCCAAGCGACGATTTAGCCCTTCTTCCGCTCAGCTCGAAGTCAATCGCGGCACGCTCCAATCCAGCGGAGTCCAATCGTTCGGTAAATTAACATCAAATTGGAGTAATATTACATTTTTTTTACAACTCTTTTTATACGACTTAAACACGCTGACGTCATTACTTATGCTCAGGAGGATGTCAGAACAACGCTAAACTTAACGAATCGAGACTAATCGGAAAATAGCTTCTTGGCATTTTTGGGTAGGGAATGAAAGAAGCGCTACCGCGCCGCTTGGCAACTTTCGATTGGGAGACAGTAAAGATCCGTTGCACTGGAACGCTTGACTAGTCGTGATATTTAAAATTCGATGGCTGACGACGTTTATTCGATCTTTACAATTACAAAGATTTAAGGGACTCTGGTTACCGATGACCACCGGTGGTACACGGACAAAATAATCTGACGCGACCAACGTAGGAGCCAACTGCGTTAATGCAAAACGAAATAGAGATGGAAATGGGTTAGATGTAATCCCAACGAGATCAGTGCGGGAAACTCTACGATTTGGGTTAGTTAGTTATAAACGATGGCAGTAGTCGGATTGCAGTAACTCGTTAAGATAGACGTTGGGTAGATTGCGCGAGATGGATCGATCTACCTGGTTTGCGACAAAGATGACACAAAATTGCCCTCGTCGTGTTAAATCGCCGGGACTGCTAATATAATACGATGGAACTTCCAATCTTTCGCTTTCGAGCTCGAATGCAAAGAAAGTGTCATCCCATCGTTTTCTTCTCATATTCCTTTTAAGTGTTTAATATTAGCTCTACCGGAAATTTCTGTCATATAACGTCATCGCAAACTTCAATATCGACTCCTTCGACCAATGCATTTCTATGTATGTGCTCCACATATGCGAGAAGCCATGGTCAGCAACCATAAAAATTACTATATTATTATTATATTTTTCATATAATATAATATATTATTATGTATTATATAATATTATATTATTATTCGGTAAACATTAATTAACCAATCGAAAACGTATTGGTTTCTTTTCGTTCAAAAACGACAGAAATTTCCGATACGCTTAATATTTATTATAGTTACAACGCGACTATTCTCTTGAGGAACTTGAGACACCAGTCCTACAATTCCGAAACGATTTCTAGGATTGCAGAAAATCCATTGAACTCGACCGATCCGAAAACCCGAACCCCGCAACGTGTAATTGGGGTACTCCAGCTGTGTTTCGCATTGATCGGAGACTCTGACACGTTATTACGCGTTTTTGGACACGGTCGAGTGATTTACCGCGTTCACCCTAAAGTAATTCTTTTCAACTCCCCTTTTTTATTTGCAAAAACGTCGAGCAATTTAAATTGAACGGCAGTCGGCTAGCATTAATTTTATTTTGATTCAAAACATAACCGTAGGAGCGATATCAATTTCGACGCTTCTCCCTGCCACGATTTGTCTGAAAAAAAGGGGCGGATTCGTTGAAACCCCTTAACCAAGACATCTCGAGCGATCCCTCACAACCGTAATTTCGTCTCCAGCATGGATTCATAAATATCCGAAATGAAAGAAAAACAAGAGTGTCCATCGAATTGTTCGAAAAGTGTTTTGACAGTGTTTTGACAGTGTACTGACGCGTGACGTGAGCTCGTGTCTCGCTTTCGCTCGTTTCTAACGGAAGTAGAGACATACGATGGGCAAAAAATTCTCCCCGTCGAATTCGCGCTTTTTCCAACGTCCAAATCACCCAATTTTCGACAACACAGGTCCAATTAATCGTCTGGTACTTCGTTCTTCCCAATTGGCGTGCTTCCACGCGTCTAAAGGGTCGAAGTGGACGTATCGACGTCCCGACATTGTCACGTGCTAACAATATCTCGTTACCAGTGGGAATCGAGGCTGTTATTTTTCAGTAGGAAGGAACCATAATCAAATATCCGTCTACTCGAACTTTCGAGTAGAGATTGGAGTGCACGCTAGTGCTTGGAGTAGTGTAAGAACTCGTGGTTAATCGGATAAACTGGCGCTCGATTTTTAAGTCGCGCCATTTTCTAGTGTTTGCAGCTCGTAGATCGCCATCTTGAAACACTGATACGTACAATCTATTACTCGCAGAAACGACCAGCTTCGATTACACAAGTCCAATTGGAATAGTGTTTAACACAAAACCAACCGACATTTCACGCGTACCTGTTCTTATCGTGTCCGGTTTACTGACCGATCTAGTTAATTTACTTACTTCATTTACATTGTAGAGAAAGTAAAAACTTGTCCCAGACAAGAAATCGCGAGCAAGGCTTAAGAACGGCCATTCGATCGATCGTAGACAGATTACTGTTAATTACTTCTTTAATTAGCTTTAATTATCTTAATAATATTTAACTTTGCTAATCTTTAATTATTGTTAATTACTTCGTTAGAGTTGGAGTGCAAATATTTCGAAATTGCTTCGCAATCTCGCACGATTACTCGATGCTTCCAGGAGAAATCAAACGCTGCCTTTGATCTCCCGACAAATCATTTTCCTCGCGTTTGCTCCTGCGTGGAGTTAGAAAAATTCGTTCGATATCGACAACATCGAAATCAACGGAAGTCAAGGCGATCTCCATCAACGAAACAGGAACTGGAAACGAGGGAAAGAAAACTTCGACCCAGATCGTATCTCGGCTTGTTCAGGCTTGGGCGGTCGACCGTCTTCTCCTCGATGTCGTCGCTGATACATGGATCGTTCGCTCGTCTCTTTGCCTGAGAATTAATGATCTTCTCCGGTGATCGTAATTATAGGTAAGTCTACACCGAGTATCGCTCGAGAGAGGGAGAGAGAGAAGCTCGCGATGCTTCGTTCTCCAATAACGGCGTCGATTTGTCGCGTCTTGATTTTCATTGACTCGCCTCCATCAAGACGGATGGATACCGATGCCGAAGTCGTAGCCAACCTCGCGGATTTCAACCTCGTCGCGGCTAGATAAAGCCATTACCGCGATATCACGGATCAAGATCGTCCGTCGATGGCTCCCAGCATCCAATTAAAAGTTAAACGTTCTCTATCGACGTGGATATATACCCATCGCAGCTCTGCCGTTCGTTAAATTAACGAGCAGTTCGTTTGCATCTCGATAAAAGATCCGACAGTTACGTCGGAACCTTTTTAAAATTCGGGGTTCGTCAAGGAGAGCGCTGGGATCGATCCTGGATCGATGATCTTCCTTGCTTTTCCGGCTTCGATCCATCAAGATTGAGTAACTTTACGGTCATTAATTTTTGATAATATGGGGTTTTTGTGTCGAGTTTGACATCTTTACTGGATCGCGTGAGTTATACAGGTGTATAAAACGCATTGTAGGATTTGTGACGTAATTATGAGACGTTTTTTTGTTCATTGAATAATTCGAGATCAGATTAGTGAAAGAATCCCATACAACACGATCGAATTTAATATCTTCAGTGCAATATGAATTATAAACTGGTGTATAACACAGGTGACGTGAATTAAACAGGCGTATAAAATGAATTGTAGGGTTTTCGATGCAATTATGAAGCCTCCCTCTTTCTTTGAACAATTCAAGGTCAGATTTATGAAAGTATCTCGAACGACACGATCGGGTTTTACGTCTTGAATGTAACACGTGAGTTAAACAGGTGTCTAGAACGTGCTGCAGGATTTGCGGTAGAACTATGAGCCGTATCCTTCTCCAAGACTGGCTTTAAGAAAAAATCGATGTGGACATCCGTCCGAATGTGCTGAATTTCTTCGCGGCAACGACAGTCCTTCCCTATCTTCTTTACTCTCTCGAGTTGTTTCCTTCTGGCTTTTATACGTTTGGGTCATTAAAAGAGCACTTTAGGGACAGGATTCAGATCGAACGGAGAGATGGAAAACGCAGTACCAACGTCGCCTCTGCGTCAACGAAAAATCTTCCTCGAAAGCGAAAGAGACAGAATACACCAACTTGGAAGCACTTCGCGAAAGTACGTCTCCCATTTTCTTATTTTCAACCGGTCCATTGCTTCGTATCTCAATAATGTCGCGTATCTACGAACAAGTGAAATATTCCTTCAATTTCGTCGTTGTAAGAGAAACGAGGTCGCGATGATATTCGATATCAATGGTAGTCTCGCATGAAACGCTCCGTTAATAGCGCTCTTTCTACTTTGAGCAAAATAATATTTCACGTTGTAGTCGCGGAATTTCTCCGCGCGCCTATCCCATTAACGAAATGTTTCGTTTCTGTTCCAGACTCTCTCGAGACTCAATCTGGACTTCTGTAACCATTTACATAATTTGACGAGAATTTTTAGAAGTTCTTTCGAAAGGTTAGCCCAAGGATCATTGATCCAATTTCCATTGGATCCAACGTATCTCTTCGGCGTGTATCGTTCGACAGGTTATTATGAGATGTTATTTTATTGCGATAATTGGCGAGACGTAATGCTGTTATATTATTATTAAATTTGTCTGAGAATCGCGAATGAAATTCCAGGAATTTTGTCCATGATTTTGTAAGATTCCCACTTTTCTAGCCCGAACGATCCTCCAAGATGTAGGAAATCCACTTAGGAATGGCTAATGAAGAAAAACTCTTTTCTTGAACTTAAAATTTAATACATATATACAGGGTGACCAATGGGAATGTGTTGAAAGTTACGCCGTACAACCTCAAAATATCGCAGAGCTGATAA
>JAITYT010001167.1:502068-514802 GCA_025433975.1 Liostenogaster flavolineata
TATTTATCAAAATTTCAGCAGAATTTTCGATTTTCCTGATCGCACGGGATACGTCGTAATCTTGCCTTTCAGTTTATCGATCGTAGCGACAACGTTTTCGGGCGAACCTCTCAATTTGTCGAATCAGCTCGCTTGCCTTGGAAAAAATCTCACGCGATTTTACATGCTTTGCATTCATATTGTTTTGTATAAGAAGAATAACGGAAGAATCAAGTAGAATGGGGTCACGGGGTCAACCGAAAGAAGTAGTAGCTGCCAGAGAAGCGCGGAAACGAGTAGGAGAGAGCCATAATCGACTACACGATTAACAGTTACTCCGGTATATCGGGTAGCTTCGATCTTGCCTTAATTACTCGCTTTATACTTTCCGTATTTTCAACAGAAATTAAAGGAAGATCGAGCGTGGTACGAGTTTATATTAATTCGTAATAGCGTGCGGTTACTCGGGAGATGAAAATTTATTTCGGGAGAGGTAGGAGAAGACGAGCAATTAACATTTATTATCTTAATGATTATAGCGAAGCGAAGAAGCCGAGATATTATTCGTAATAACGCGATAATCAAACGATGAATTTTGACGAACGAGAAAGGAAATTATTCTATAAACGCGAAGGAAGAGCAAAAGAAGATTTGGAGCGTGAAATAATAGCAAGAATTACTAGCGACTGATCCCTATCTCTAGCTCGAGAGATAAATGTTTATTTGCGGAGAAGAAGGGAAGGAAAAGCAATCGACATTTATTATCTTAATAATTATAGCGATGCGAAGAAACGAAGATAATGTCCGTAATAATGCGATAATCGAACGATGAATTTTGACGAACGAGAAAGGAAATTATTCTCGAGACGCCCAACAAGAACAAAACAAGATTTACGATGTGAAATAATAACAGAATCTCTAGCACTGACTCGAGCAGAGAAGCGATAAAAGTCAAAGAGTCGGACTAAATTCCATTGTTTCGTAATCGTTGCAATTTATTTCCGCCGTGAGACATCCTACGGAACTATCCATGGAAAGGAGTCCTTTTAAAAGATACAATTACATCGCGATAGCGAGGGAAAATGACAGACGCGAACTTGACCATCGCGATCCTCCGAAAGTTTCTTAACTAAGTCTTAAGAACGCGAGCGTGAAACGGAACTGGAAAATAATGGAACGATTTGACGAAGAAGCGTGGCGATCGCTGACTCGGAAGACGAAAGGCAACCTTTCGGTCGCCTCTGAA
The DNA here is from genome assembly GCA_025433975.1 of Liostenogaster flavolineata. NCBI lineage: Eukaryota > Metazoa > Arthropoda > Insecta > Hymenoptera > Vespidae > Liostenogaster > Liostenogaster flavolineata. Next base: position 503,294 of record JAITYT010001167.1, read on the forward strand.
AAAATTCACTTCCAACGAATCGTGGAAACTTTCAACACGAACGGAGGTCCAGCGGAATCGAACTTCGTTGTTGATGACTTTCCCGCAACTCCGAGCGAATGGATGTTTAATAATTGACGCGATGAAGTCGTGATAAATTATTTCGTCGTTTACGGCTCGAACTGCGACGACTCTTGAAACGAGACTCACGAAACTCGAACTTTCGTTCCATCGAAGCTCTTTAGAAGGAAATAGAAGGACAGTTAGACGGAAGAGGCATCGAGATATATTACAATCCTGATAAAATTCATTTACCGTTGGCTTACTCATTATCTAACCTCAAAACTTCGTCGTTTTTGCGAACATGGAAAAGACAATTACGCGAGTTCGAATTATTACGTGGACAATTACGAAACGTCTGATTTCTCATAGTTCGCGAATGGACTGCTAAAAAGGTTAGACGCGTGTTAAAACGTTTAAAAATTTGAAGATCGATTTTTTTTTCTTCGAATAATCCGGCATCGCTAAAATCGTTGGCAATTTCCGTCCGAATGCCGAAGAAAAATCGTTGCGTTTGCAAAATGGATAAAGAGGAGCAGATTAGGATGGTAATGGAAACTAAAGGGCGCAACGTTCGGTAACCGACAGGCGAACGAGTTTCGAAGACGTGAATCTGCTCGTTTCATGCGATGCACGTTCGTCCACTTGTTCGAAGCTTTACGCCGCCATTCTACTTTCTCTCCCTCTTCGCGTCCTCTTCCTTTCCTATCCTTTTCTTATTTCTTTTCCTTCTTTCTATTCTTCCGCAATCGTAACTCAATTGATCGTGTCCATTTACTAGATACCATTTTCTAATCGACTTCTCCAACGATAAAAATCGATAGCTCGCTGTTAAGACCCTAAATCGTCTCGTTTTCAATCATTTAAACAAACTTTGTCTAATTTCTGGTAAACCATTTAATCGTACAAACTATTTTACATCGTATTGTACAATCGTACAAACATTATATGACAATATTTATAATCATATATAAAAATATTTTATATTTTATAGTTAGAGTCTACAAACGAATCGAAATTATAAATATGTTTATTATATATTTATTATATGATAATATTTATAATTATATATAAAAATATTTTATATCTTATAGCTAGAGAGTCTACAAACGAATCGAAGTGCTCGATTTCACGTAACGACATCCGAGTAACGCTAAGTAGGAGGAAATTAAATTAGTCAGACGTTACGTAAGAAGAGTCTTCATCCAGGTTCTTGAATAAATCAGATTGGTATATTGGCATCGTTGGACTATCTTAAAGAGCTGCTTGTCGAGTCGTGGAGCAACTATCGTAAGTCTTCTCGATCGAGCACAGACGCGGTACGAAACTTTACTTTTATTCTCCTCGTTTCTTCGTTTTTTGCTCGTAACATCCGTCGGATCGATGGACTTTCTGTCCTTTCGAATGGAGACTCGTCGAATCGGTAGACGAGAAATTAATAATCGAACGAGTTTCCGGGAGCTTTCCGTTCCCCTAAAACAAGAGAATCGGCAAGAAACCACCGGAGAATCGCTCGACTATAGAACTTGTCGTCGTATCGAAGTTCACCGGGGGGGAAAAAAAAACCCTAGGAACGGAGGAGAGACACGAACAAATCGACGCGATCCCGGCCGATCCTCGCCTATCCGGGTGAGTTCGAAGCGGCACTTCCGTTATATTTACACCCGTCATTTTTATCCGAGGACAAACGTCCCTCGAGGAGCAGGAAAACGAAACGATTTGTCGTCCGTCGATGGCCACGAGATTAACCATGGCTTCGTTCCCGAAATACGCAACGAAACCGAACGAAATCCCTAGGAAATACAGGAGGAGTCCACCCAGTTCTGGGAGTGACTTGGGAATTCGGGATCGAGACGAGGGAAGCGAAATAATAAGCGATTCCATCGAAGCTCGCTGCAGCCGGAAAACAACGTTTAATGGGCGATACGTGTTCCTCCGGCGTTAGAGCGACTATCGGGTCGAGTTCCTTGCAAATTCGAAGCAAATTCGACCGGAAGTTGATCGAATCAGGCCAACCCTCAGCCACGAGCCAAGCTACAGCGCCACCAACTTTGTATGGGATTGTATGGGGTCGGGTTAGGGTGCTGTTAGAGAAGACGATCCAACTGTGCTGCTTTAACTTTATTTCCGACGTTCTCCAACCTCGTTAAAAGCTCTACGCAAACTTCTTCTTCTTTCCCCGTTCGCTAATTTCTGAACGTAGGCATCGGTGCTCGCACGCGCGCCAGCTTCCCGGTTCTCGTGCATTCCCACGTTTCTGATAGTATACTTTAATATATCCTGCGGTTGGGAGTAATAGTTTGACTATGTTGGATCGCCGGAGTTTATCGAGAAAGTTATACAGTCCGATGAACCTCGTGGAAATCCAGGGGATCGTAAACATCGTAGGTGGAAACAAATGCCTGCTAAAATGCATAGACACACCGGTACTATCGATTTTACAAGTTTTGTTCTGTCGACATTTCATTATTTCTCGAACACGTCTCTATTTACTCCGACGAAGATCTTGGAAGTCGCGGTCAAGAACGAACGTCACTGACAACGCGGGGAGTCTTTCTTTGCCTAGTCGGTTCCAGGATTTTATTATTTCCGAAGCGCTTCGCGAAGTGCTCGAGATGTTCGTCAAAATCGAGCGTACACAATTAACACGTAGGCCGCCATTTTGATGCCAACATCGACGAGAACTAGTACAATCAGCGAAGCCTAGCTGCTGAGCCTAATAAAACCTCGTAAAATTTTCCTTCGGAATAATTCGAACATGGCGGACATGGAAAAGCGTCTCGAATCTCGAGCTCGTGGAATCGAAGACGTTTATTCGCAGCAATAAAGGAAGACAAACTAGCAGCGATCGCAGATCGCGTTCCGCGTCCCGGAGACGATATTTCGAAGAACGACAGTTTGCCGATGTTCGAGTGCTACGAAGACGTCGTCGCGTGAAATATGACGAGTCTCTGGTCACTCCACGCGTCGCAGGCACGTGGACCTCCGAGTGAACCATTAACGCGAGATTAAATCGTGCGAGCGATACGCCTTCACCCCTAAGAAAAATATCTCGAGATATTTTCAAGGCGTTCAGCGACAACTGTGAATATTCTCTCGCTGCGTCTCCTTTGCCTACTCTCGTTAGAGACGTCACCCAGGAAGACAAGAACGAATGAAATTAAACGCGTTCTCGTATGACGCCATTTTGTCGTATTTTATTGGGGAACGATAAAGATGCCTGTCGGACGTTTCGCATCGAGAACCGAGCCAAAACGCGCATCTGCGAGATACACACACGATCCCAACGTTGGAAGGCATTTGTCAGGGTAACACGTTGCGTCACTGGACTCGAAGCAGAAAATAGAAGTCGCTCGAGTGGAATTTTGCCTCGAAATGGCTTCTATCGCGACGGACGATAATCGTCGTTTCATTTTCAATCGCGCTTTTATTCTTCGTGGCCTATTCTTATTTATCCTTTCGGCGATGAAAGCTCGTAGCTCGCCCACGATGTCGAAGTGATTTCTTTAGTTTCTGTCAAGACGACAAATGGCTCGAGATCATAAGCTCGGATTTGTTATCAATGATAAAAGCTCGAGTGACTCGTCCAAGCGACGACTATTTGCCTTTTCTTCTCGTTGGACTCGATTTTGCTCGATGACGAGCGAATTCTAGATCATTTATGTCTCCTGCGTGCAGACCGTGATAGTTTGGGCGTTCGAAGGTGTTCAGTGTCTATGGTGAACACGAACACTGAAAACGTCGTATTTGATGTTACTTTTGATCTTCGTGAAAAGTAAGGAACGAACATCGTCTATGAGTTGGTCTAACCTCAACCGTCCGAAATTCGTTCATCAGTTCCATTCCTGCGCATTCCTTCATTCATTGGCTTAAAGAGGGCCATTGACCAACTGGTAGAACTCGTTTGTAGATTACAAAGCCAGGAATGGGCTAGTTCCAGCGATTCTATCATTCGACTCTTTTAATCGATGAAAGTCGTCGAAATTCAAGGCCAAGTTGTTGGGATAAACAATAATTGTCGAAAGTCCAAATTTGATGACAGAAATCGTTAATCAGGGTAAAGAGGTCAAGAACTACTAAGCGAATGGTTAACAGTCTCGATTAGCTCTTTGGAGTTGGTTGAGTTGGGTTTGATCTGAAAATAACGAGAAAAGTTGAAAGCGACAGGTGCACCGTGTTATCATCGATCTTTAGATCGACAAGACCCATTCTCATCAGTATTTGAATGACAAACAGAAGAAGGAAAGTGGACGAGAGATAAAAAGGGTCCCGAATCAGTCGATCTCGTTTCTAAGACCAAGGCAGCGATCGCTTCGTTGCGATCAATGGAATCGATCGCGGGAGGCCGAAGGAAGATCGCCGCAGTTTGGCCAATTTCACGGCGGCGAGGCTCGTGAATCAAAGCCCGTTGGGGACACTTAAGCGGCTCGCAGTCGAACGAGGCTGCCGCGAGACTCGAGCAACGTCGTTACGCAGCGCTACGCCGGCCTGAACGCGACTCTATATCGCGAAGCCTCCTGCTAACCCGTTGAATAATTGCCCAATTCAATCCGTAATCACGCTACTTCCTGCGCTCTGTAACCCCAGCATCCCGTGCGTCCGCTAGTTCGAGAGGTTCCACCTCTCCTGGTCTTGTCCTCGTCTGTTCAGTTCCGTCTTTGTTTCATATCGTCTTGTCTTCGTATGTTCAGTCGTTGCGTCTTCGTCCGATATCGTCTTGTCTTCGTATGTTCAGTCGTTCTGTCTTTGTCGGTTATCTTCTTGTCCTTGTTTGTTCCGCATTTCTATCTTTGTCTGACATCTTCTTGTCCTTGTTCGTTTCGCATTTCTATCTTTGTCTGACATCTTCTTGTCCTCGTTTGTTCCACATTTCCGTCTTTGTCCGATATCTTCTTGCCCTCGTCGGTTCCGTCGTTCTGTCCTCGTTCACTCTATCATTTTGTCTTTGTCCTTTCTCCACTAGTTCGTGTCCTTCCTTGACTGCATTATCGTTCTGTCTCTGTCCACTCCGGTGATGTCTTCTCTGTTCTTGCCCCATCCTTACCTGTCCTCGTCTTCCCGCCTATTTCGAGGACGCATCAGCCCGTTTTCACCGTTGTCGATGGTTTCGTCGCTTGCAGGCGAGCCTTGACCAACCTCGGCATGTTCGGAGACTCCCGTTCGCTTCACTTTGGAACTTAATCTCTATTAAGCCGTCCATAAGCGTATTTGGTTGTCGAACTACGAAAGCGTCGCGCTCGTGGACCTTCGACGCGTTTTAGAGTTCGAACGTCCAATTGTTTTGGGAAGATGGCGCGTGGATTAGTCGTTTGGAAGCTGACCAAGTTTCCCTTGATTTGTTTAGGACTGAACAGTCGATGACGTAAGTTTACCCTACTTTTCGCTTTCTTTCTAGGTTGCGACCTATCGTCGTCGAATTTCGAAGCTCGATTCGCCTGGCTTGAAACATTGATCTCTAGTAAATCTACCAGAAGAGGATTCAAACGCTAAGCTACTGAGGAATCACGGTCGCAGACCTTCCACGCGTTTCATGCTAAAAGTTCGAAGCACCCTTCGGAAGCTGATAGGATCGGGCCAAATTCTGGGTCATCGTTAGGCCAAGAATTGCGTTCGTGGCACCTTCGACACATGCCGCGAAGATTAGTCCATCGACGTCATCGATCGACTCGAAAATATTCGTCAGACTTCTCACCAAGTTAAACTTTTTATCTTCTCTTCTTGGTCCCTCCGTTCACTTGCATTCGATACCAAACCCTATTTCATTCAATTTCGCCTTTTGAACTCGATCTATTTGAAGGATCAGACTGAGTCGCTCTCTCGACGATAGAAAAGCCCAAGGGACGCAGTTCGCAGTTTACCCGACTCCACGCGTATCGAATTTGTCTCTTGGTGCTCGGTGTCAAGATCTTTGCCATGCGCGCTTAACGGCGAGCGTTTCACGGCTTGTAACTCGTCTCCGTGCGGTTGGTCTTTCTGGAAACGTGATTAACGGTCGTTTCGAATGTTTCAATTAAGGCTCGGCTTGCCTCGAGCCGTTCGAACCACGCTGAGACGCGCCATTCGTCGAGGAATGCTCGCTTTTGCCCTTTAATCGCAATCGTGAATCACGATACCTACGAGAGCTGCTTCATTACGCTTCCGAATGCGGGCTCGCGACTGCAATCGAATTAAAAACCCGTTAAATCCGTTTGTTTCGATGGAATAAAACGTCGTGCTCTAATTTGCTCGTGACACTCGATAGAGTTTGCCAAACACCACGATGACGTTTCACGCTCCGATCGGTTCGTACTTCTTTGACGTTTCGCTTGTTCGTTCGAGTACGAGCGTGCGAGCGTATCTTACGAATTACTTCGAGAGAATCGAAGTCGAGTGAAATTATACCGCGCCTTTGGAGCGTCGCCTGACTAAAAACCAATTATGGACGTAGTTTCGTGGTACTTTTGTACCTGGAGCGCATCAGCAGACCTGCGTCGCTTCTCTCGTCTCTTCTGGATATTTTAATATCGCACGATTGTTTTATAATCCTCTGATATATCATTAATCCTTCGGTAAAATTATTATCTAAGATTATCTGCAACAATATCGATAATATTGATATTACTATATTCGATTAATATTAGGTCTACTGGAGAGCAATCAAAATTTCTCCGAGTTTTTTTTATTTTATTTTAAAGATTTTATAAAAAGAGAATCGCGAACAACTGCCTTTACTCTGGCAAAAAGTGTTAGAAAATGATGGAAATTATTTTGTTGATTAGTATTTGATATTTCTTTAATAAACAAATGCAAAAAAATATTTGATTACTTTTCGGTGCCTGTAATATTATTTTATTTCTTTTTCAATAAAATAATATTAATATTATTACAATCCATTATTATTATTTTATTTCCTGCCAATAAAGTCCTTCGATTCGTATCGATCACGGATCGATTTTGGAAACGTAATTTCTCTTTTCTCCACGTATCCTTTCTCGATTCGAGAATCTGTCCCCAGGATCGATATCACAGCGAAGGTTGGCGACTATCCTCTGACGAACGAATATCCAACTCGATTTGAAGCAGAGTCGGAATATATCCGACATTTCCTCTGATTTCGTCGTCGTCGTAGCTTCTACCCTCCATCCTTCAAATCGCTTTTCGCAGTCGGGAAACGTCGGGGATGAGAACGACGGAAATGTCTGCGCCGCGACTAAGATGATCGCCATTCCTCGCGTTTACAATTTTGTAAAACGATGCCACGCGACGGTATTGCGAATATTGACGAGCGTGACATCCGTTCGTGCATCCTCGACTCGCGAGTTCGACGTCTTTTCGACAGCGCGACTCGCCTTTATCGACGATTGCTACGTGCCTTTCCGAAATCGCGACTCGGCCCAATGGAGAAAGGAGGGTATTCCGATGGCTTGCCAATTCGTTCGGATACTCGCGCAATTTAGGAATATTCACCCATGTCCTGAAATTCCTGAAAGTCTCCAAAGTCCCGAAATACCATCTAATGACCTTCGTGTAGAATATATCGACTTTAAAGATTTTTTTCCAGGCGCACGTTGATACAAGTTAGCCAAGAATTAAGCAGTTTTACGAATTCGGAGTCCTAATTCGAAACCCACGCGATTTACTCGCAATTCCAAGATTGTAACAGGTAAGAAGTCTCCTATTTTATCAGATAGATTGCAGCTGCAGATTTGACTGGCAAATGTACGATAATTAAATATCATGCAGTAATACAGTCTTTTAAAAATCTTTACAATAAAAATATGTCGTGAAAGTAATGACATTTAAATTTAAAGTCCTAATTGAACGTCCAAATTGAAGGTCCAAATAGAAAGATCGAATTAAAAGTCCCGCTTGAAAGCCGGAATTGAAGGTCCAAATAGGAAGACCAAATTGAAAGTCCCAATTGAAGGTCCAAATAGAAAGATCAAATTAAAAGTCCCACTTGAAAGCCGGAATTGAAGGTCCAAATGGGAAGACCAAATTAAAAGTCCCAATTGAAAATCGAAATTGAAGGTCCAGATTGAAAGTCCCAATTTATGAAAAGAATGAAGGCGTCGTCGTGTTGCGAAGAACGAGGCAAGCTCTATCCAATAGTCTCCAATTCTATCGGCTGGTCTAAATCTGGAGATTCGACTGGAGATGAAGGTCGACTTGGAAAGCATCGAGGCGTCGCGTTGGATCGGAGCTAGCTTCGATTGGCCGCTGTGTCGAGCGCGTCTCGTCCACGCGTTTGTCATTGCAGTTAGCGTGACGCGTCGGAAAATCACGCGACTCTGCAGCGTCAACGTCAATCGGCTGAAATCGAAGGCGCCACGCCGTTTGTTCTGGTGCCTACGCAGCCTGTCCTTCACCGCGTCGAAAGCACCAGCTCGTATTGTATGACGGATCGCCAATCTACCAGAGCAAAAATCGCTTCAGTGACCACCGTGGAATCTACTTTATTTTCGTCGCGACTCGTATCGATCGAATTCATTCGTAAGTTCGTTTCGCAAAGACGAAACGGAAATCGAAGAAGAATCGCGATCGGTTCGATAACGACGTGCTTTCACCTCGCTTTTAGCCTCGATCTCAAGACGTTTTTAAGGCGGAAAGGTGGGGAAAAAAAAAGAAACAGGTCTTGAGTGCGACGAACGCCGCCATCTTTGATCCGTGCGTTGAAAAGAGGAACAACGAATACCACGTAGCTGAGGGAAGTCCGAGGACGCGCCGACTTTTTTCAAGCGGCACTCGAAGTCCATTAGCCGATGTTCGATTTAATGGCCGATCACTCGATTACGCCAAGCAACGTCCTGACGTTTCCACGGTAAAACTTTCAGCTTCCACTTTTAGATCGAGTTAATGTTGAATTTTCCTCGACTCTGCTCGGCCTTTTGCCTCCCCCAACCCTTCCGCGGTCCACCCGGATGCCGTATCGTTCTCGCCTGCCTCTCGACAGCCTCCTGGCAGCCAGCATGGAACTCTCGATAGCTCGAAGCCTCGAGAGCTCCGCTCTCAGCCACTTCGAGCAGCCACCTCGAGGACGAATCGCTCTCGAATTAGATACGGAAGGCAATCGTTCGGATTTCGTCGTTTCTTCTTGCTTTTTGACCATTTTTTTAGGTTAGTTTTCGACGAGTCTCGACAACCGCTGGTATCTTCTCGTAATTTATGCGTTTATGCAGCAAACGTGACACACCGCGATCAGGAAGACACGGTTTATTATGGATTTTGCGGTGCTCTTGGGAACGAGGGGAGTTTTTAATCCGCTTTTTTTCAAAGTAAGGGTGATTATTAATATCCACTGTGCACGAATTGAGTCGAGCGTGGTTAATCTATGCTTGCTCGCCTCTTTCGTGTACAAAATCCATCGGAAAATTATTTGGCGGTTTTACTAAAATGGCGATTTTATCGCGCGATTTTCTATAATATCTTTATCCGATATTTTTTGGTTTTATTCTCAGACTCGTTTCCATAGTTATCAGAATTAACGATTGGAAGTTTCCAGTGACTTGCTAAGTATTCGAAAGAATTTCTTTTTATTTATAATATTATAATTAAATAGAGACTAGCGGCGCTCTATCTTCATCCGACATTTTCTGCTTTTATTCTCAGACTCGTTTCTGCGATTACCAGGATTCACGATTGGAAATATCGAAAGCCTTGCTAAACATTCGAAAGAACTGCTTTTCGAAAACCGGGACGAAATGAAAGAAAATTATCGAAATATCGAAATAAACGAATTCGATTCGTTTACGTATTTTCCATTTCTGTCGCGAGTACGATGAGTAGCGTACATTTATTCGAGTTTTATTTTAATTAGTCGTGACGATGACGAATGTGTGCGCGCCGCGTGCGGAAGATCATGAGAATTCGCGGACAAATTCGCAAACTTCCATGCGTTATCTCGTACACGCCGTATTCATACGAATTCATCGAACGAGTTAGACAACTCGTTAATACTTTCCTTCCATCGATCGATTCGCGTCTACGATGTCTACGTTGGGTTAAAACAGGGGTTCTCGTAGGCGGGTCGAATTGTAAATTACAAAATATTTTTGATGAGTTAAAAAAATTAGCCAAAGGCAGCCGTTAAGACGATAAATTAAATACGACTCTGTATAATCGCAAAGTATATTAAATATATATTCGATTTATTATTTCTTTAACTGAACTATTTTTAATTTTAATACGGTAACCTTTTTAATTTTTAATTTTTGATGTTAATACGATATGATTTTTTTTTCTATTTCAAAAATGTAAATTAATCTCTTGAATTGAAGATCGCGGATGATTTTACATCGCGAACCGCATTTAGCCTGTGGGTCGCACTTTGGCAACTCCTTGTTTAGAAGATAGAAACTTCGATAAATGCAAATTTCGACGGTTCGCGATGCATGCGAATGAAACTACGATAAATACGATATTTCTGAATTGTTAAATGCGTTTTCCAGTACAATCTTCGTCTCGATTCGGTCAAAATATTTTAGGATTCGTTTACATTCGTTATGCGAATTTCATTTGCGCACTTTTTAAATTTGATTTCGCGTCCGAATTCGAAAATAGAAATAATTCTCGTTCGATGTTTCGTGTTCGACATAATACAATAAAAGCTATCTTTTTAACGCAGAAGGCAATGAATCGTTTACAAACGTTATTCAAAAATGTTTTAACGAGTGAATTTTGTTCATTATACCGACAATGGCCTCGATGCATTGTTAGCTCCGTTCAATGCGATACAGATTTATTTTTGCTCTTTTTCTCGCGAAAAAATTTCAGTTACCTACGGAAAAAGTGGCATTCGATACATATTTCCTTGACATTTGTGGAACAGTCGCGACGTTTTTACCGTATCTAAAATAAATTTTTGGAAATTCGTGAAAACTCACAAGGAGTAAAGAAAGGAAATAGACAAGAGAAAGATCGAAATAATCGCGACGCTTGGAATTTTCCATTTAATCTATTCATTTCACCGTCTCTCGACCCACTAGCGATTTCAAATCGTATTATGTTATAATATAATTCACTGGAAAAAGATGCGAGGATAAAAATGACGACCTCTCTTAAATCGTATTCTATTCTCCTCCTTCGTCGCTTGATTCATCGTTGCGTCGAATCAATGCGTTACACTCCAAATTTATTTTCTCTTTCTCTCTCTCTCTTCGTAAAAAAAAATTGCAGAAGAAGCCTTCGATACATATTTCTCTTACATTTGCAAAACAACCATGGTGTATCCAACGTATCTGAAATCCCTTTTTAAAAATTCACGAAAACACACGTACGCAAAGGGTAAAGAGAAGAAAGAGACAGAGAAAAAAATCGAAACAATTACGACGCTTGGAATTTTTTATTTAATATTTATATTCGTTCCATCGACTCTCGACGCGCGACCACAGAATTCAAAAACACAATATACTCGAGAACGAGGAGAGGACAAAAATGACGAGCTCTCTTAAATCGCGGTCGGCTCCTCTTTCTCTCTCTCTCTCTCTCTCTC
>JAITYT010001167.1:566472-578906 GCA_025433975.1 Liostenogaster flavolineata
TTCGCATCGATCAGAGTCAATCGATCCGAAAAGCCAAGCGATTCGTTCCCATTGGACTGTTCGAAGCGCTTTTCGATCCGTTGCACTGCCTCGTTCCTCCATTCACTCGGTAAACTTTCTGGGTGGTGCGACCTCCTTCCCTTCACCCCTCCGTCGTTTTTTTTCCCTCCGCGCGTTTTCATACACTTTCTCCGTTAACGCCTGCACCTTTCGTCTCCTCGCATTTGTCTCCGGCTTTATCGGCAACTTTCGCTTCGTCGGCCACGGGTGAATCTTCTCTCGGTCGGGGGACGCGTTTCCAGGACGCTCCGGTCGAGAGGAACGACGAGGACAACGGCGTTCGGGGCGCTCGGAGCGAAGCGAGCTTGACTTCCATTGCAACGAGCGACGACGACTCCTCGAGGAAAGTCGAGGAATTCGTGGAAGAAAGGAAAAGGCAAGCGTTCGAAATATTTATCGGGATAAGATTCCTGCTGAATTCTTCGTGAAAAATTGAAGAATTCGCGAAACCAAGGAAGAGGATATTAATTTCCGTTCGAAAAATTGATCAAGGTGAAGCTCTTTTGGAATTCATCGTGGAAACGCGAAGAATTCCTCAAAAGAAAGAAGAAACGAACGTTGGAAATATTTATCGAAACAAGACTTTTTTCGAATTCCTTGCGACATATCTAGAAATACATCGAAGAGACAAACGACCGAAATAATTATCAAATCGAAACTTTTTTTTCGAAGTATTTTCAAAGTTCTTCCTGACAAAATCGTCAACATTTCGCGCTAATTGCCTTCCTTTTCGATGGAAAAAAGCGACTCCAACGCGTCCGTTTATTTCTTCGTCGTTCGATCGTCACTAGCGTCGCTGGTGCTGGAGAATTCGTACCTTTTTCGAGTTCCGAGACGCGTCGGAGCGACTATTAAACGAATGAAAGAAGAACGGAGGCTCCGCTCGCGTAAAAAAGAAAGAAGAAAAGGACAAATTTGGCGCGGTCCGGGAAAGAAATTCGTCGCGCGCGTAAATTTGCCCTATCTTGGATCTTAATGCCCTATTAAATCATTCGTAGATTCCAGGATTCCGAATGCTTTATCGCGTGGTCGAAAGCATACGATTAGATTCTACCCGTACGGAACCGTTTTTAGAGGATTTCCGTCCTGACGTCGTCCGTTTTTGCGTCCTTTCCCGCTCCCATTTCTTTTCCCTTTTCTTTCGATAGCTCGACGAGCTACTTCGGAATTCCAACGCGAAAATCACCGATCGAAAAATCACAGAAACGTAAAAGAATATTTTATCGTTTGGCGCTCGAGTTACGAACGCCCAACGAATTTGACCACAAAGGGCCGCGGAGTACCTGTAATCGTTCGAAATATTGTATTTTCATTTGCGCTCGATCCGTGCTTCGAACGTTTACCTTTTATCGCTGCACAAAGCGCAGGCGCGTCTGTACGCTTTAATTATTAATTTGATTTTCAACACGAGAGCCGACTGCTCGTTAATTCGTTTCATCACGCGTAAAGTCCCTTTTACGATCCTGCCAGGAAGATAATCGCGGTGTAACTCAAAAAATCCAAGCGAATTCTTTCTCCTTTCGCTTTTAGTCCGAATATTTATATCGAATTGAAGCGCTTTTTTTATAAATTTTTATAAAAGGATTTTATAAATCAGCGAAATAAGCTTTTATTTTAAAGGGTAGAAGTAACATCCCGATACATTTTCCCGAACATTTCCCGATAAATTTTTGTCGATAAGGGGAGTCAACAGGTATCGGGGTGCATTACTCAAGCTTCCCCTCGCTGAGTGCAAAAAATCGACACGACGACAACATTTTCGCGCGGTCGTCCCACTCTCGAGCGCAAAAAAGGAAGAGAAAGCGGAAAACTTGCTGGTTTTCTCCCTCGTCTTGGCTACGGTGCTTCGACCAATTCCATTTCGTTTCGTTTAGTTGGGAAGGGGTGGTCTCTTATCGATCCTAACGCTCGATCTAGCCTGGAATTTCGAAGGGTGGATGCCGCAAGTGGCAACGTATCGACCTCTCGTTTCGGGAGAACGAAGCGTCGCCTCTTCTTTCCTCGGCGTTTCTCGCGTTACGCGTGCGTCGAAAGACGCGGCCAAAAATTCACTTTCGCGGTTCAGTCGGATTTCCAAGCGCCGTAAATCTCGCTCGTTGTCGCGAAACCGATACGCGAGGCGTTCGCCTTGCCAGACGACGCCGAGGTGGCGCAACCTCGATCGAAGATGGCGATTATTCTCCAGGACGAGACATCGCGACACGAGGACGAGAAGAACGGAATTAGTTGCGATGATGGAACTTGGCCGTTCGTTGCGAAGACATTGTTGAGGCGGAAGTAACAACATTCGTTGCAATGATGAGACCTGGGAATTCATCGCGAAGACATTGTTGAGACGAGAAGAACGGAATTAGTTGCAATGATGAAACTTGGGAATTCATCGCGAAGGCATTGTTGAGACGAGAAGAACGGAATTAGTTGCAATGATAGAACTTGGAAATTCATCGCGAAGACATTGCTGAGACGAGGAGAATGGAATTCATTGGAATTATGACATTTGGAATTTCATAGCAAAGACTTGTTGAGACGAAGAAAACGAAATTAGTTGCAACGATAAAACTTGGGGTTTCATTGCAAAGATACTGTTGAGACGAAAAGGATGGAATTCGTTGCAATGATAAAACTTGGGCTTTCATTGCAAAGATACTGTTGAGACAAGCAAAACGGAATTCGTTGCAACGATAAAACTTGGGCTTTCATTGCAAAGATACCGTTGAGACAAGGAGAACGGAATTAGTTGCAACGATAAAACTTGGGGTTTCATTGCAAAGATACTGTTGAGACGAAGAGGATGGAATTCGTTGAAATGATAAAACTTGGGCTTTCATTGCAAAGATACTGTTGAGACGAAGAGGATGGAATTCGTTGAAATGATAAAACTTGGGCTTTCGTTGCAAAGATACTGTTGAGACAAGGAGGATGGATTTCATTGCAACGATAAAACTTGGAGTTTTATTGCAAAGATACTGTTGAGACGAAAAGGATGGAATTCATTGCAATGATGAAATATGGAAACTCATCGCGGTGACATTGATTTTTCGAAACCGAAGATGAGATTAACAAAGATTCACTCGTGTATATCGATCGAAAATAGCGAACATTCTTCAATGGGAGATATCGCGACACGAAGACGAGAAGAACGGTTTCGTTTGGCGGTTGAACGTCAAATTTATATGAACGAAGTTTGATTTCAGACCGGAGGTGAATATCATTTTTGTATAATAAAGGCGAAATTGAGTTTAAAATTATTTCAGGCTGAATTTGCGAATTTCTTTAAAGAACGAGTCACGACGATTTCTTTAGGATTTCAAAATCTCAAATTTTAGTGTGTATTTTATATCGAACCCATTTTTTTCGAAATTTGGAAAGGAAGTTTGTTCGAGACGATTAAAATAGATCATTCTCATCCCCGTTCATATTTCAACAATGTTAAATCGAAATGAAAAAACGAAGGATATTCTTACGTCATCGCTTTTTAAGCGGATAACTTTTGGTAGATGCCTAAGTCCACTTCGGCGCCTGTTTGAGAATTTTGATCACCGAGACTTCTCAGGAATTCTTGGAGCTTAAGTATATTAAAGTGTTCCTTCGTCGTCTCTCCTTTCCGCTCAGTTGCCAAGAAAGTGATTGGCAGTCGGGTGAAAGTTTCCTTCGTTGAAACTATATATTTCCTCGTTACTTATTCTTTGCACCTTTTCTCTCGTCTTAGGGCCTACTCGATGAAACCACCGAAGATCGTCGCCTAAACCGCAAGGAACTTGCCAGAGAGAAGTATCGACTTGTTTTTATCGATATCGAGATGCGTGCGCGGTCGCCGCACTCGACCGTGACGTCATACCTCGATAAACAACGGGCTAAGAATATCGCCTTTATCGTGGGTCGTTTTATTGAAATATTTCATATCGTAGCTCGCATCGAACGGAATTAAAAATTCGATTTCGTCTTGATTCGTATCCCAACTAATAATTAACCGGTTAAGTGCGTTCGACGTGTATACTCGTCGTGAAAAATATAAAATGTATCCTTTTAATAAATAATAAAGAATAAAAAAGAATGAAAATAAATTATAAAAGTCATTGCTTCGTTTCAATTCCGCACACCGTGCGAGTTTTTTTAAAACTAAATTCCACGCTTAACTGGTTAAATATTATTATTCGTCGTTGTGATGTCCAAGTGGTGCTCGTAAATAACTATACATTGCTTACTTACTCGACACTTATGGTAACAATTAATTAATGTACAAACTACAACTGCAAAATCGCAATTGTCATTCAATTAATTATTATTAAATCCTGGATCAAAGTTCCAAGAACGACGTCACGAAGTTCTCTTATTGTAGACATTGATACGACGAGGAGAAGGAAACGAGAGGATCGTCGTACATGACTCCGTGCTGGGAGTCCATCCCGGTAAATCCAACGCTTTAACCGAATACCCGTTGCTGATCTTGGTTCGTCCACTTCGTCCTGCGATTCTCTCTCCTCGGATTCTTTCTTTCTGAATTCCAGCCCGCGGGAGGTACGCGCCCTAATCCCGCAATTTATATATCTCGAACGAACCTCCCGCGTCATTCCGTCGTCGTAACGCTGTAGTTTCGACGTAACCGCGACATCGGCGCACTCTTGTTCCTTGTATCTCATAGGACGATGCTCAACGAAGACAAGTCCGATAAACCAAGTCCATTAAGCTCACGACGAAACGGAAACTTTTTGTTTCGTCTTAAAGTTCGAGACGCTGACGTCGACGCTTCTAACGCAAAATTAGTGAATTTTTGGCTTGGGTCTTTCGCATTTTGTAGCAAGATATTAAATTATTCGTTCGAATTATTATTCGTTCCGATTCGTTGTTGAATTAGTTTCAATATTGAAGAAGTAACTCTTTGGATCTGGTTTTAAAGAAGATCTTGAATTCAGCGGATAATTTACATTCTTATAAAAAAATAAACAAATCCTTCTTCGACCCGTCGAATATTTTGGAATTTGGCCCACTTAGGCGAAACATTGGCATGCCACGTTTTGGATGCTTCATTTCAAAATTAACGGAAAGACGTTGTACAGACTGAAGTTCGGAACTTAAATGGCGTCCTTGTCTCTTGGCTTTCCACGACGACTGTATATTGGATTATCCGGAAAGTTCGCGCCGATTTTAAAAAAAAATTCTTTCTTTTTTTTAAGAAAAAAAATTAATTATATAATAATTAAATAATATATATATATAATTATTTACTTTATATATATAATAAAAATATAATATAAATAATAAAATAATAAATAAATTTAAAAAAGAACGAAAATCGGCACGAACTTTCCGAACAACCCTATAAAAGCAGATAATGGACTGCCCTGGTAGACGGAGGTCAATATGTATCTCGAGAAGTATTCACTCGTCTCGCGGGCAACGTTTCAAGGACGAATTTACTCGGTAAAAAGTAACGCGAACATTTATAATCTCGCCCTCGTTGATCGATGCAACGAAGAGGTCTTCGTAAGCACAGGGTTTCTTGTGTCGCAACGAGCCCGTATTTAACGACGCGTTGGTTGCAGCAACGATGGAAGGGAAAAAGGGGGACAAAGAGGAAGGAGAGAGAAGGAGGAGGCTCTGTCGTCATCGTTTATCAAAGCAGCGCTCTCTCTTAGAGCCCATCAATTTCCCTTGTTTTCCTAATGCAGTGGTATTTAAACCTCGCGTAAATCGCGGAACCGGCGATCTAGCGTCGTCCTGCCGCTCCATATGGAATCGATAAACTTTTATCGACCCTCGTTTAGAATAGATTCGACCTGCGCCGCGACCTGAACTCGAGCGAAATCTGATCTATCGTGTAAAAAATTTCTTTCTATAAAACTCGGTTGTTTTATGGTAACGAGGTGCTCGTAAGAAACGAGCGCTTCGATCATGCGCAAACGTAAGCGGAGATCGATTTTAGGTTAGTTTGCCACTGAACTTTGCCGCGTGGGATTTAACATGTATTCGTGAGTTTCTTGCCTCCATCGTTGAAAATCGAAGGAATTTTAAACGTTGATTGAAACCAACTAGCGATGTTTTTGTATTAGGTTCAAGATTACGGGTGAAAAATTGCTGTGATGATGGTCGCTTGCGTGGGAGGCTCTCGATGCGCTGGAGTCTCATTGAGAAGGTCTGGGAACGATTCCACGACGTGGGAGTCGATGACTTGGATTAACAAGCGACTGGAAGCTCCTCTTTCAATTAATTAGCAACGTTTGTCTATCAAGGTCGAAATTACGCTCGGAAAATGACTTGGACGATAGCCCAGAAAATTGTAGAAAATAAAAGAAGGTCAGATGTACCCAGCTAGAACAAGATACCTCAAGAGGTTTTATGAAATCATGAGGAAATCGAAAACCATGTTGGAAGGTACGAGGGAAAGCTCGAGGTCTAGCGAGTGGAAATCATTTTAGCGTGATCTCGTCGCGCTGGAGTCTCATCTAGAAGGTCTGGCAGCGATTCCACGACATGGGGGTCGATGGATCGGGTTAACAAGCGCCTGGAAGCTCTTGTCGCGACGTGAGAAGGAAGAAGAGGCAGAAGGAGTCGCTTCGGACGTTAACAGAGCGCTGTGCAACACGTCGCAATGAAGAAATCGCTCGACTTACTGAAAATCAGCTCCATGGGCAATTTGGCGCGCACCTGGCGACGCGATGCGTCTTCGTGATGGAAATCTTCCTTCGAACGGCAATTAGAGCCTAGAGTCAAAAATGATCGTCGCTATTTCGACTTATTAGACCCGTACAGTTACCAACGATCCAAGAACCACGATTCGTATCTCTTGTTGATGGGAAGCACCGAATACGAGGTCGTGTTGGATCACCGTTGGCAAGCAACGAACGTTTTCGACTCTTGGCTCCCTCGTAAAAATCCGATGTCGTAAAAAGTTTCGTCAACGTCGGCATGTAGCTCGAAAAAAGAGGCATTCGACGGCATAGAATTTGTTCACGAAGTTTTCTCTGCCGTTCTAAACGAAGGATATCCGTTGGAACTATTTTAACCTGATTTCCATGCGATTTTGTCTGTTTTTCATGTTTTTCAAAAAAAAAGGTCGTTTTTGGGAAGTTCGAAGAGGTCGCAAAATCTCGTTACACTCCTCTTGTGAATCTGCCTTTCATCAAAGCGACGTTTCATCGTTTACGTTAGCTTAGATCAGATTTTTAAATGTTTCGATAAAATTTCGATGGACTCGTCTGCAAGTTTAAAAATCCATCAAATCGATTCAAGTTCGACTCGAACACCCACTGCGTCTCCTTCTGACCCACTAGTTTCTCAATCGCCAAACTAATCCGTAAAACTAAATAACAAATAGGCAAACGTAGTCAAGCGTCGTCACCAATTAGAAGAACTGCAAAATTCCTGCGATTCCTGCCAGTCCATGTCACTAAAAAGCTAGACAAGACACTTTCATTCAGCTCCATTAGGATCAAATTCCTCAAATGCAAAAAAGACGAAACGACTCGGATGTGAGGAACGACGTCATGAATACTTTCCTTCGGAATCGTCGACGAGTGATTAACAGAGAATTCATGACACTAGTGAGCTGGACACAACGCTTTTATCGAATCTGATCAGAATGAGATCCCCGAAATTCGAAGAACGAGGCACGAAGAGCAATGGCAAACCACGAAAACATCGTTTCGCACGCGCTTTTATGACGTACTCTTCGATCACGAAGCAACAACTGTTTGCTTTTTATATGACGAATCTGACGACTCGATATCTCCGGCTTTTACGTTCTCGATACTAAAAGATAACAAATGTTTGACCAGTCGTTGTACGTCCAAAAACGAAAGCGTGTTTTCGTCCAACTTGGAGGACCATAAGTCAAACAATCTCGACTCCGCGAACGATTCCAATAACGACTCTGCGGACCACCAATTTATCTCGCACTGAATTTACATCGGATAGAAATAGACCGATCCTAGAGACTGCAGTCGAATCAGTGCAAAATGGGATCGAAAAGTGTAAGAGCTGTCTCTTTGAAAACTCAATTATGCACTTTCCAATTTGGAAACGTAATTCGGCTGTCCTTGAGATTCAATTACGGAGTCCTTCTCGCGCACTCGAGATCGTTTTCGCAGCCTAAATGTCTGGAAATGCGATTAGAGTGAACGCGAAACTCGTTGCCGAGCTGCTCGTAAATAATATAACGTAGGCTTTCGTCCGCGAGTCTCAATTCCTTCTACGAAGCATTCCAATACTCGAGACGCCATTGTATCGATCCGAAGAGAAAATATTCGCGCCGAGGTACGCGTACGCGTTATTCGAAAGGACGTACGAATGGATGCGACTGCGCGCCCTACGTTCGACGTTCGACGAATCGCAACCATGGTAGATGCACTCGGAAATAAATGAAGCTCCAAGACCGAGGGAAATTGAATCGCTTTAAAAGCGATGATATTTCTTGGCCCTTTCAAACTCGCTCCCTTTGAATCGACGATGTTCTTCCTAAAAGCACGTCACGGATGCGGACGACGTGTTCGAGACTGAAGTCCAAATGGATCGACCGAATTTACATCGTCTTTCGTTCGCGAGACAAAAATTGAAGTTTTTAAAATAATTATCATGTTACGATGACAGTGTCTAGGCTCACGACCGGATAATGTTGCTTGCTCTACATTCGATAGTCGAGAAAAAAACTTCAATCGATAATTGAGAAATAAACGAAACTCGAAGACCGATGGAGATTAAATCGCTTTAAAAGCGATGATATTTCTTGGCCCTTTCAGACTCGATCCCTTTGAATCGACGACGTTCTTTCTATTAAGTTATTCGGAAAGTAATTTCGTTTTCTTTTTTTTTATAAGAAAACAACGTTTTTAAAATTTTTTTTTGTTGTTTTTGTGAAAAACTGTTGTGAAAAATCGAAATTACGTTATTTATGTAGTTACGGATGTAGACGGCGTTTTCGGGACTGGAGGCCAATGGATCGACCTAATTTACATCGTCTTTCGTTCACGAAACAAAAATTAAAGTTGTTAAAATAATTATATAATTATCATGTTACGATGACAGTGTCTAGACTCACGACCGGATAAATTTGCTTGCCCTAGACTCGATAATCGAGAAAACTACATCGATCGATAACTGATAAATAAACGAAGCTCGAACATCGATGGAAATTGAATCGCTATAAAGAGATGATACTTCTTGGCCCTTTCAGACCAGGTCTTGAATAAAAACTGTGAGTAAAAAATATTACAATAATAAAAAATGGTAGGAGAGCGACTTTTACGCGGGTAATATCCGATTTTACGTTTGATCTTTCGGAAGATTTGTCACGTGCATTTTCCACCTCGATTTTAGCAGAGCATCGGTTCTCAGAGGTCTTTGACCAACGGTCGATTGGATGAAAGTATCGAAGAATAACGTCGACCACAACGAAACGTATTTAATGGAACGTCAGTATCATTTTCCATTAATTCGATTCCCCTCGCATATTTCGAATATACCAGCAGCACGCGTGCGTCGAAACGTACCCAGTTTTACGACCTAGTCGTTATTTAGAGATTGAAAATTACGTGTAAACATAAATCGATACACGTGCGCGCTCGACGACTAATCAAACAGCAATTCGCAAATATTTCGATCGCCTCGATGTGTTCACTTGTCTCACTCTCGTCCATACGATACTTTCTTTCCTACGAGAAAATTATTCGACGCTTGAATCAAGTAGCAAGAGGTAATAATTTTTCTTCGAATTTAACGAAGACTGTCGATCTTCGAATAAGGACAGAAATTTTTAAAAAAACACTTCGAGTGACGAGTTCTTCCTCCTCGCGCAAAGAATATCTCCGAGTTTCGTCCCAAGGGCATGCATCACCCGAAGTCCGTCGTATTTCTCGTTTAACTGACCGAGAATTTTCCGGAACACGTTCCACCGCGTTTTTTACAAGGGAATCTCGCTCGATCTATCCCGTCGAGGTAATACGACGCTATCGAATCCAGGAATTACGAGATACGAGTTCGAACGCGCGTCTGCGCGCGCCAAACTACGCGTAAAACGTCGTTACCTCCTATCAACCGACGTGCGAAACTCGTGCGTTTCGCTTCGATGTTTAAAGTGTTTTTTAAGCGCATAAAAAAAGCATTAGAACGGATTTCTGGCCAAAAAAAGCTTCATCATGAGAGTTGCTGCTAGTGGAGGAATTTTGGTATCGTTTAAAGTCTGCCGAATCCTGTGTCATTGGTGGATAAAAACCAGCAAAGATGTAAACGAAGATGTGAATGCATTTATTATAAAAATATTGCGACGAGACGTCGAAAAATTGTATTATTTTCAATTAAAGAAATATTTAGGAGTTTAAGAATGAAATGGGCGCGCCAAACAACGGGTAAAACGTCGTTAACTCATGCCAACCGACGTGCGAAACTCGTGCGTTTCGCTTCGATGTTCGAAGTGTAATTTAAGCGCATAAAAAAAGCATTAGAACGGATTTCTGCCCAAAAAAAGCTTCATCATGAGAGTTGCTGCTAGTGGGGGAATTTTGGTATCGTTTAAAGTCTGCCGAATCCTGTGTCATTGGTGTATAAAAACCAGCAAAGATGTAAACGAAGATGTGAATGCATTTATTATAAAAATATTGCGACGAGACGTAGAAAAATTGTATTATTTTCAATTAAAGAAATATTTAGGAGTATAAGAATGAAATGGGCACGCCAAACAACGGGTAAAACGTCGTTAACTCATGCCAACCGACGTGCGAAACTCGTGCGTTTCGCTCCGATGTTTAAAGTGTTTTTTAAGCGCACAAAAAAGTACTTGCGCGAGTTTCTGGCCAAAAAAAGATTGTCATCATGGCGGTTGACGCGTCAGTGCGAGTAGGGGAAGTTTAATGTCGTTTAGAGTCATTTACAAAACGAAAACGTCAGAGGAGATTGAGATGCATCCAGGCCGGAGCAGAACGTAAACACGTGTTGAATTCGTAAATGCAAGTGCCGTTTAACGTCTAGTGCGCGTAATAAGTTTTAATACGCGCCTAATGCTTCCTCGACGGGATAACTCGTCGTGCTTGTTAGGAAAGCGGTTGTAAATGACTGCGCGTGCTTTTAACTCACCGTTTATATTTCATGCCCGATATAACCGAATATATATTACAATTTTTACCCGAATGCGTCGTAGGACGTTTCTTGAACGTTAAAAGCGCTAAATGCATTAGCTATAAAATTATTCTTTTCGTAATATCGTAGGTTGTAGAGAGAACGTTAGAAACGGAGAAGTAAAGGAAGAGCGCAAGAAAGACCGTGAAAAGTATCAAAAACATACCTTCTGAGTATCGTTTCGCTTGAAACTTTTTTAGATACATTATTTACTACGGAACTATACGCCTGACCATAGTGTTTGCCTCTGCTATAAAAGTGCTCGATGAGAAACACTTTTTCTTCGATGCTTAGCGCGTCCATCCTATAACATGCGAAATTGACGGGTCTTAGGTAACGGAGCCTAGTCGGTAAAACAATTATCGAAATCGAAGAGAGGATATATAACCGTTTACTTTCAACGCATTCCCATTGGTCACCCTTTATATTAGGCCGAAGAGAACAGAGATAAAGCTTCAAAAGCGGTGGAGATAAATATTATGGGATATGTTTTATTAGTCTCTCTGGTTTTATCAAGCTTAGGTTTGTTTTAGTTGACGAAGGTGTGCCAACCAGCCTAAAAGGACAAACGTCTGCGTGATGTGTGCACGTGAAGAGAAGAGAGGGGATGAGTGGATATATGGAAAAGGATGCAGGCTCAGAGGCGGATTTGGAGGCAGATTTGAAGCAGATTTAGAAGTAGACAGAGTTGGAGTTGGAGTTGGGGAAAGAATGAGAGTAAGAGTATTGCGAGTCGGGTCAGCTGAAACAGTCATTTCCCTCTTGTTAAAAGTGTGTTTAATTAAAATTCCTCGCTAAATCTCGACTTCTACAATTTTTCTGGCTCGTTCGGGATAGTGTGTGTTCAATCAATACCACGATTCCTACAATATTATATAATAAAGTCAATAAAGTGCAGGGTGACCAATGGAAATGTGTTGAAAGTTACACAACATCGCAGAGCTGATAAATAGTATTAAAAAATGCAGTCGCAGCATTCCTACATCTATGTTACATAATGTATTTCAGAGTTTTTGCAAACGATCGCAGTTCTGTGTTAATTCCAATGGACGACACTTTGAAGACGTATACCACTAATTCGTATGGGCGAACAAAATTTTCTTTTTTTTATATTGTGCATTTCAATCGTTAAATTATTATATTTCTCTTTCATATATGAGCCGTTCAGTGCACACATCGATTTCATCGAGACACATCGAGACAAAATTTTTCTGGCCACTGGATAATAAATAATTTATTTCAGAAGCCATTTTGACTAACTTCGTATT